>JAQFXT010003073.1:0-10112 GCA_034683725.1 Strigamia crassipes
AACTGCCATTTTTAAATTTGACTTTCCCTTATTGGTTGAGAATGATCACATGATCAAGTTATATGTATCCTTGAGCTGTGATATGCCCAACCAATGGGAGTATGTCGTAAGTTTTGTGAAACAGAGTTTATTGTAGTTTGTTAGAATGCAGTTGGCGAAATACACCTGTTGCGTGCGCAACAAAATATTAGATGCAGTCTAGGATACTGGAAACAACCGTAATGACAATTATAGTGGCTCTTGGAGTGGCTTGTACAATCTGGTTTTGATTTTTATAATGAAAATCAAAATGGATTACACCAGCGCTTCTCAAACTATTTAATGTAGCGGACCAGTATTTTTTTTATTGCAATGTGTTACGGGCGGTGTCCTTTCATTTATTCAACGGTCATTTATTCGCCAGGAATGAATTGTATTTTGGTCATATGAGTTGAGTTGAGGTTAGGTTAGGTGAGGTTTGGTTAGATTTACCAGCGAATAAATGACCGTTGAATAAACGATACGACCCGTTACGGATCTGTATCCAGGGCTGGATTAAGGCTTCGGTGGGGCCCGGGACACTTCTGGAAGGGGTGCCTATGAATATATAGCGGATTTATAGGTTCTGGTAATTCCAGGAAAACATTTTTGGAAAAGAATAATTTTTCGTACAAAAATTGATTTTGGAAATTTTTTTTTCAATTACAATTTTAAATAAATGGGTTGTGAGAAAGGGCCCCTAGATTAGAATATTTAGAAATGACATTTTTTGTGAAAATAATGCATTTCCATACGACAAAATGCATTTTCATACGACAAAATGCATTTTTATGTCAAAGAATTTATTTTGTATGTGTACATGGGGTCCTCAGTTAACTGGCCCTGACAGATTGGGTTCTTTACACGGAAGGTGTTCTCATTTAAAAATTTATTGAGTGCCATTAATGTCATTAAACTCACTTTATTAAACTGCCGTAAATGCTCTGACTGAGCGCAGGATGCTAATTGAATGCAGTATCTTTACAATGCGGGACTAAATTGACCAAACTGATTGAATTCAATATCTAAATTTGCGGGGCAATCTAGGTTCTGTCAATAGAGCATTTACAGTACAAACGCACAACATGTTGACTAGGCATGTTTTTGTCTTGTTTTCACCATGAAAATGGACCCTTTAAATGCACCCATTGAGTAATAGGGTAATTGGCTGAACTGAACACCCAAACCAGGTGGAAATGCTGCAATCTCAAAACAGTCTGAGCCGTTTCGTATTCCAACCGATTATTTGCTAGCAAATTTGCTACCTAAGGAAGGTTGTAGACCAGTGGTTCCCAAACTGTGCATTGCGCCGCCATGGGGTGCCGTGACTAAGTCAACCAACTGCTCGTGACTGGCCTACAAGGGCACCATGAACCAAAAAAGATTGGGAACTATTGATTGTAGACCATTGAATTACAATAAGGAGTTTCTTTAATTTAACGATTGTGCGACTGTCGTGATTATCACAGTCTCGGCGAGGGTGTTTGGTGCCCAGGTGCTGCATTTGTTTTAGCCCAATGGTTAAGGTGGTCCTCGCCACCCAACTAGTGCTTGATTGCACCAGGAGCTAAAAAGTAGTTTTTGCATTGTTGGTTGATTGTTTAGAGCAGGGGGTTCTCAAATTTGTTAACAATACGACACACTTTTTAGAGAATTTACCACTAGCTTCGATAATGTTCCCCGGTGCTTTGACGACCAATGAGAACGACGTAACAAAAGAGCCATCGTTCGTCGGACCAATCCCGAAGCGCGTAACAAACCCCATTCGCCTTCGGATCGGCGGCCGTAGGTGGCTGGATTCACCATTTCGATAATGCACGTTCGTCCTTTGCGCCATCTGCTGTGGGTTTTCACAACCAAAATACAAACGGCATTTTGATCCCATTCGAACTCTTCGTGGTCGTTTCTCCGATTTTCTATCGATAAATTCTCTCATAAAATACACCTCGCGCTCGAGTAATTGTCAAATTTAGATCAGCACTCATTTTTTTGTCAGATAAGATTCGTGCGGACCTAATTATTTGACAATTACTCAGCGCGCTAGGTACATCACCACGTGACGCGAGCGTGTGGACGTGCCTTTAATGCTGAAGTCACATTTCTGGCTTTTTTTGTAACAGATTTGGGTGTATTTTTGTACGAAATAGTTGTTACATTAAATGGGTTTAATAGGCAGTGGAGCATTACTGTAACCATGACAACCCCCTCATTAAAAGCGCTCTTCTGGAGGGTTTCTTGAACTATACGCAAGCCGTACACAGAATATAAAAAAAGGAGTAAGCAATTTTTCAAAAAATGACAAAAGTGTCTTTTCCCCCTCATTTTGAAGGTATAAAAATCCTCTTAATTTCCCGAGGGTCTTTGATTTTTTTTTTTTTTCTTATCTTTTTGACGACGTCAGGTAAAGATGGGATGCACCAATGTTTGTCTAACTCAATTGATGAAATGAGCAATTTACTATTGAATTTTGACCAGATATATTGCCCTCGGCAGCATCTTGTCGCTGATTAGTTGCCGTTTCCATGGCGATATCCAGTCGCTCGATTGCAGGGTACCGAGCAGCGTTTAGTGCGCGTTAAGTGATACAATGCAGCGAGATTGTTTTTCAAAAGACAAGTTTGGAGGTTGGGGTTTGGGTTTTTCGAAATACGTGTCACAAGCTGCTGGGTTTGTCTTAAGTTTTTGAAAATGGAGTGGATGGCTTCGATTCACTCCACTCGTGGAACCTTGAAATCGGGATAAACAAGTCAGAATTTCCAACTGTTCGATTTAAGTCGTAACTAACCAACTTAGAGGAATTGCGACGTGGAAAAGTAAAATATTAAAATTCGTTTTTGTAATAAAATTGGAGTTCGGGAGAGATGTTATTGGAAAAGTGAAGAAAGTACTTTTAACATGGGATGCGCTAGCTGCATTCGAAAAGTCGGTTTAAAATTGCAGTTAAACGTGTTTTGCCGTTTAAATGCTGCGGCTGAAATTGGACTAAATCAGTCGACAATTTCTAAGGTAATCGAGGCAATCTTTAGTTTAACAAGTAACTATAAAAGGCAACGACTTTTATTTTGCCACTAAATGATCGATTTATTTTGAGATTTTTTTGGGATATATTTTGAGATTTAATGTGTGATTTAGAGATTTAATGGGTTTTTTTTTAGGATTTAATTTATGATTTAGAGATTTAAAGATTTAGAAAATTAGTAATTTAATAAAGATTTAATTAGGAAAACACGGTCATTTAAAAAAACAAATATTGTACAGTTGAACCTCGTTATAACGAATCGCGATATAACGAATTTTTGTTATAGCGAATTTTTTTAGATGACTCGGTTGGTTTCCCATAGAACACCGTGTTAAAAAATTTTGATATGACAAATTTTGATATTACGAATTATTCGTTATAAAGAACAAGTTTTTAAGAACTCTCTAATACCCACAAGCACTTTTTATAACGAATTTTGAAAATTAATCACACGACTCTCGTTTACACGCTGTGCCAGAAAAGTTCATTTTTTAAATTGATGAATTTGGTTACAGTTACAGAACTGAAAAAAAAATTTGTATCGTAATTTCTTATAGCGAACTTTTGTTATAACAAACAGATTTTCGGGTCCTTCGCGATTCGTTATAACGAGGTTCGACCGTAATCCCGTTAGAAATTTTATTTACAATTATTTTAGTGTTCTCGATCAATTTAGACATTTATTTGAGACATTTTAGTCAATTTAGATCCGCTTTGTAATGGATAACGTGTTCAATGAGCATCCCGGGCTCAATGAGAGCATTTACGGTAAATTGATCGCCATTTTTCCATTTAAATCGAGACAAGCAGTTTAAATGTGCTGTTTTAAATGCTGTCTAGTCTAAATTATGAATTTGTTTACCACTTGTCTATTGGCTTAAGCGATGAAAGTGCCATAAATCAGCGCAATAGTTGGATCGAGTTAGTGCTGACATCTGGAGAGAACAACACTAAGATGTTTATTCCGAGTTGAGGTGATGTTTCCGTAGGCAAAGCGTCGGAAGTGTTTATCGGAGGATTTTGCAAAGAGGATTTGGAAGAAAGGACACTTGAATGTGGATGGACACGTGATGGTTGTCATGGCTACCGATATACGATACATATTGGTCAAATTTGAAGTTTCCATAGAAACAGGAAATAGTTTGGAAATTTCGTTGAAAATGAGTTTGATTATTAAATTCTAGGAATTTGAGATCTAACCTTGAGGGAAAAGTGTGTTTGGAAATTTAATCAATTGTGAAGTCACTTTGCAATGATTTGTGTGAAATTTCAAAATTGGCTGCTGCGGGTTTAATTTTGGCTCGTTTTGGCTCGTTTACTCTATGCAAGTGGCTTAGGTCAGAGGAAGATGTGAAGGCTGCTTTATGGTAGAATTAACAGCAGTGAAATGGAAGATTTAAAAAAAAATAATCTCAGAAAGAAGTTGTTTGTTCTCATCTCATGGAATGTGTGTGAAGAAATTTTTTGGAAACAGTCCTATAGTAGTTCATTTTATATTGGCCTTGAGCCAATTTTGTGCAGTCACACAAGAAAAAAATTTTTTTTTTTTCTGAAGTGAGAGCTTTTAGACAGCCTTTATTTGCTATGTTTTTTTTATGTTTTTTTTTTGTTTTGTTTTTTTCCAATAGCAGAAAGATCGATTTGATTGTTTCTTCAGATTTCTTTTTTGGTGGAAGAAATCTGTAATAAGTTTACAAAACAAAGTAAATTTTTATTTAAATTATTAATAAGTTTAATCATCATGTGATTCAAGGAACCTCTGAATGATAATTTTATTTGTTGTCAACAAACCCATAGGGAAAGTGTTGGCTACATTGAAAAAGCATTGTCCACTTAAAGTGAGTGCTGACAGAACAATTTCAAGCGGTAAAGCCGCTTGTCATTTTACCAGTGGGTCAGTGATCTTCTACCATAAAGTAACACACTTTGCTCTTATGATCTTTTTATAGTTTCACAAGCAGGAAACTTGTTATATAAGATTGTGGGTATTTAGGAATATTTATACAACCTGTGGGAAGTCTCTTAAGATGGTGATCTCAGAAAGCTGTAGGTCTGCGTAGAATTATTACACTTGTGTAGTCTAGTCAGCAATTCAATGCTCATATTAACTTTTTTAATGGCTTTTTAACATGTTTTCATTTATAATTTTCTTACTGCGTAAAGCCTTTGGGGTTTTCAGCCACCTGCGGATGAATTTCATACAATGTGTTTCCTGGGCCAACAACTTTAATGTTACCGTATTTGCTCTCATTGAATGTGGGTGTTCTAACTGCAAAATCAAGATTTTGGTACGGTATGTAAAAGGTTTTTGTTGCAATTCTGTACACAAAATGCACAACAAAAGGCTAAGGCAAGAGGCTAAAACGAATCGCTTGTGTTTATAAGTGTAAGTAGTGCGACATGGTCATGACCCCGTAAGTCGGAGGATTTAGGCGGTGCAAGCTGTGATCTGTGAGACGATTTTCTTAAGGACCCAACTTTGCATTTGCACCAAGAGCTGAGAAAACCCAGTTGGAAGCCGGTGGCAGATGTTCTTGCCTTAAACATCAGTATCGTACCGTAGTCAGACAAGGATGAAAAACATGTACCGGTAGGACTAATGTAGTATCTACACCAAGTGGCATTGCTCACCTAGTCACATGTACCTGTATTCTACATGAATGGTTGGCTCATTAGAACGCTACAACCAACACTGCTTAAGAGAATTTACCACTAGTTTCGATAATGTTCCTTGGTGCTTTGACGACCATTGAGAATGGCGTAACAAAACAATCATCGTTTGTCCGTCCAATCTCGAAGCACGTAACAAACCCCATTTGCCTTTGGATTGGTGGCCGTAGGTGGTTGCAGTCACCATTTCGATAATGCACGCTTGTCCTTTGTGCCATCTGTTGTGGGTTTTCACAACCAAAATACAAATGGCATTTTGATCCCATTCCAACTCTTCGTGGTCGTTTCTCCGATTTTTTATCGGTAAATTCTCTTATAAAATACACCTTACGCTTGAGTAATTGTCAAATTTAGGTTAGCACTCATCTTTCGTGCGGACCTAATTATTCGACAATTACTCAGTGCGCTCGGTATATTACTACTGAGAATTGCACTTGCAAAGCATCACAACAAAGCATCTTTTGCGCGTAATGCAAGCGTGATAACATGTCTTTAATGCTGAAGTCATGTTTCTGGCTTTTCTTGTAACGCTGATAATGTTTGGTGATTATCACCAGCTGTAGCCAAAGTACTACAAAAACGTCATCTAACGGCAAATTGTCCAAATCCAACAAAATGCCAATAATGGGCAAGTTGTAATATTACAACGGTCGAAAACGTTTTGAGTAAAACACATTTCCGCGTATACTTTAATATGTCAAACAAGTAGTCTACAACCAACGATAGTTACGCGTAACGAGAAGTTTTAATATTACAGCAACAGATGGTGTCTGTATCACGTTTGTTTCAGACATCATTGAATCCCAAAAAATTGCAGATGGGAAGCGTCCCGTGATAATCAGCTTACTTTTGGTAGGCTACCATCGGTCTCTTCGCTTCAATTAGATTAACACAACCATTATGCGACAACTGAACCGTACCGACCAGCAAGGTGTGACAAATCCGATAACCTTTTAGCGAAACCTTCTACTTGCATTGGTTTCCTCGGTTAATCTAGGAACAAGTGACCCTTAGCAATTTTTTCCTCGTTTACATGGGATGACATGTTAATTAAGCCGATATCTAGCAACGTCTTCCAAAATTTTCTGATAATTAGACTACCAGCATGCTCTCGAAAATATTCAAGAAAAGAAAATTTCCTTGAATTGGCTCCAAGTATCGTATTTCTTCGATTAAAAGTTGCGGCTTTTATTACAAATCGTCTTTCTCGGCTACTATACGAAGCAGCGGCTGTTTTTCAGTCTTTTCATTCATTCTATCCTCGTTTTGAGATTCAAGACATATGTAGAACAAACGTTACGGCTGTGAAATAAACGCGGAATGTTTCTTCCGAGTTCATTTTCGTTTATTAGCTGCGGCTACTACTCGAGGGCGGCTTTTAATCGATGAAAGACGGTATGTAAGTTAAATGTTCTAGGATTCGTTCTATCCCTAGTAAAAAAGAAATTATTTTAATGGATTCTTTACAATTTCTTTATGCAACAGCTTAATCTTTTGTTATCTGGGTTCATCTACACCATTCATTGTAAATGCATCATAAACAGCTTTTATCTTGCAAAACAACCGGTCTCACGACTCCGGTGTTGAGTACCAACGAAGCTCTTAAAGTTTTACTTCGTGCGACTGCGTTTTGTTGTTGATTCGCTAAATCGCTTGCATGGGAAATAACACAAATTTGCGAGTGCATAGAGGCCACAGGTGCAAAGCTGTTTTCACAACACAAAATCAAAAACCTTGCAGATATTTCTGCTATTGTGTTTGCAGATCACGAGGAACAAGCTGTGTGGCAAGGTGCTGAGTTTGTTTTAAGTTTTTCAAAGTAGTTTTTCAAGCTTTGGGAAGGAAAAGACCCGACTTAGCATCCTGCCGCGCGACTATCTTGCGGACTGGCAGATGTTGGAATGATGCAAATCTGCTGTTCGAAAGCAACCGGTCTTTGTAAGCAAAGTTTGGGCTGCTTTGCAATGGTTTTGATTAAAAAACTTAGCAGTGGTTTTGATTAATTAGTTGTCAATAGTGAGTCACAAATTTTCATCTAGCGTCTCACTTGATTGCGTTCAATTTAAACGTCAATCTTTATTTTTTTTATTTTTTGTCATTTTTTTTGTTTGCTTATACTTGATTTGGTTACGTAGGCTTAATACTGGCATATTGCTTCGGTACATAATGATATTAACCTTTCAGCGGATGTTGCAAGATTGAAGCCCCATTTAGCGAACACCAGTGCTCCCAAGCTGATGGTTGTACAGCCACAAACTCTGATCATGCACTCAGGGGTGGATTTACGATCTTGTCATCCACAAACAATTTTATTTTTATTTTGTTAAAAACAAAAATTTTCAATTCACGAGAAATTGATCTGGAATTGTCCACATAAAGTGGTCCGTGGACCGGTTCCGTGGGCGTGCAAGAGGCTGCTGGTCAGTGGTACGACTACAGTTTGCGTCCGGTATCTTGACGCTACAATACTAAAGATTACTCTTTTGTTGCTTATTTAGTTTATTTTACTTTTGTTAGACCTAATATTAGGCTTAATATTGCTAAATAACAACTGGAATTTGTGGGTAAAAACCTTTATTGCGTATTCTTTAACGCGTCAAATCGAAGACGTATAGAACTGGAATTTAGAAATCGTACGTGCAGAACGGGCTGAGCACTACGTCAGTGGAGCGGAATGCAGAAGCGCGAATTCAAATTCCGCGCTTCTGAATCAAATTTCGGACTTAAAAAACAAATATTTACTAGAGCGGAATTTTGCGATTTTGCTCTAGTTAGGCCTTGTTAGGCGTCGTTATAGTAAAAAAAACACGTTAAAATCGGATTCGCGTTAGATCGGGGTCCATGTCATTTTAGATACCGCGCCACCGAATACACAGTTATTCAGTGGCGCGGAATTTTTAAATTCCGCGCTTATGCATTCCGCTGTAGTTATAACGGCCAGAATTTAGCATCGAGATATCGGGCGCAAACTGTAGCACCTCGAGACAATTTCGATCGGGCTGCACAACCTCATCATATTTATGCGCACGCAATGAACTCTCTTTAGACATAGCACACCCGGGATCGTCAATACCTTTGGACAAACCGTTCTGCATCAAGTGAGGTCATTCCACTTGCTCGTCGAGCTAAAAATGTCATCTTTTGGCAATAAATACTAGCCATAGTGTAAGAAGGGATAGTGGTCTCACTAGAAACCAACGTTGACAATGGTTCGTGCAGAAACGAGATACGCGAACAACCAACGGTTCCTCCGCCGGTTGAGTTATTTCACACTTACGCCATTGCTGCACTGTGTTTCAACAGGTGGTTGTGAAATGAAGAATGATAAAAGCTTTATCCCTGGACGAAGCAATTCCTTCTTATCAACCCAAAATTCTCTTTTTTTCTGCTAGTTTTGCTTGAATTATTATTCACACAAGATGTCATTCTGGTTCCACTCTCTTCTCTGGCCTACTTTGCCACGAGTTTATTGATTTTGTGGTCGTTAAGGGCAACCATTTTTCAATCCATCCGAGCAATAAAAAGAAGAGGAAGAAAATTCCACATTACACGGAACCCTCGATATAAAAATTTTATGATCCTCGAGGAACAAGTGTCATTTTTCCAGCGTTTCAGTGGACCCTCGATAAAATGACGTCGGTTTTATTGAAGCGTCGTTCGTCTGTCGTATTGTTAGTGTCGCCACGGTGACTAATTCGTAATTAAGTTAGTGTTGATAACGGGACACCTAGTTCGGTGTTTATTCGAGGGACGGCGAAATGTCGTCGCCATGGCAACCGAACAGCCCTGGTTGGTATGCGTTTCACGGCGGCTGAGAAAGAGATGCGGATACGGAGACGATAACCCCAGTCCGCGTGATGACGTCATCGAGTTTTTACGACCCCGAACGAGTACGAAATTTTTTTTTAAAATATTTTTTTTACGTTGCTTTTATTACGTAAGAAAAAGCTGCGGAGAAAATGGTCGTTTTGTTTGCGCCACGTGACTCGTGACGTCGGAGACGAACGCGTGCCGGGCAACTGCTTCCGGAGTCGGAGCCGCGATAAGCGGAGAGTGGTTGGGTCCATCTGCTGCCACTCCTGCGTTCGGATGATCGTCGCGGAGCACGTGATTGTTGATGAAGTGCTCGGAGGTGATGCACCGGACTCGTTCGGCGCTCCGTCCGTCCGCGCTTGAATTGACGAGGGAGAGAAACAGGTTGGTGATTTACTCGTCACCTGTTGGCGAACCGCGGGGGGAACGAAAATGGCTTCGAACAGAGAAGCGAGGCAGTTTAAAAAGTGTAAAAGTGCCACTTTCCAGGTCGATGGGTGCTCGTATACGATCGGTGAGTCTATATTTCACTCTTTTTTGAATTTTTTTTTTTTTGAGTTTTTTTTTTTTTTGGGGGGGGGGGGGGGGGGAA
>JAQFXT010003074.1:0-10110 GCA_034683725.1 Strigamia crassipes
TTTTGGTCTTGTGAACAAAACCCCCTGAAGTAATATTCCCTTCGGAATATCCGCCCCAGGTCGACATCGTCACAAGTATGCAACTGGTTGCTTAAATTTTTTTAATAAACCTTGGCACATGACAACTAATGCTGAGTTAGCCTTTTTGTGCGCATTTACAATGCCATTAACCTCGAAACCTACTACTATATCTCTTACTGCAGCAGAATAAGTGCTCTTTTAAACTCATTTTGTCTATACACAATGAGCAGAGTATAGATTTATTTGCTGTAGGTTTTTTCGAAGAGTTTATGACATTTTCACACAATCCACAATCCAGAAATTGCTGTGGTAAAAAATTATGCAAACTTTTTTTAGATGGCAAGCGAATATACTGTTTTACATATCTGTAAGCACCTGCATCTTTATAATTTAAACCCAAAAAAAAACTTTTCATTATTGGGCACCAATATTTTCTATGTTGATGTTGCCTTGTTTGTTTAAGTTTTTTTCAAGAGCTTTTAATGCTTCATCTGTTGACACTGGTGGTTTTGTTACAGATGACAGCCTTTGTTGTGCAACTTGCGATCGTGCAAATTGTCGGCACAAATTGTTTATTTCCATGCGCATTTTCTTTTTTCTTGGCGAGTATTGTCTGCTATTTTGAACTTTGGCTGTGGCTGCAAGTACTGTTTCCTTCTTATTCGTAACCTCATCACTGGCATAACAATCAGTGGCATTGTTGTCTTCGACATTTGCAGTGATGGCAACTTCAACACAAGAACTTTCCAAAAGAGGGCCTAAAGAAATTAATATCGTATATATTTAATTAAGCAAATGTTAGATTGTTTTGGTAAAATTTGTATTACTGTTGCTGAAATTTTTCCTAGGTGGTGTGTTTTCCTTAAACTTTTTGTTTGGTTCAGTTTTGTTAATTCTTTTTTTTTTCTGGTTTGATTTTGAGTTTGATTATCAGCTGCAGATTTTATAAATATAATAAAATTACTTTTGAAAATTATTAAAATATTTTGTTAACATTTATACTTGTTCTCAAACCGAGTGAAGATTTGGTTTTCCTTTTATTTTCAAGAGGTTTTGGCTTGTTTGGAACATTAAATTCTGTTGGTACAGCATTCCATACTAAAGAATTTCGTTCCTGTATATTCATAAACATACTGGAACCAACAACAACCAGACTAACAACCGAGTTAGAAGGAAATACGGGTGACCTGTCAGCGTCATTCGCTTTTTGATTTGTTTTTTGGATTTCCTTTTCTTATTTTTAATCCTTGTTGTTTTGTGCTTTTTTTAACAAAACTTACACTTTCCACTTCGGGTGGTTTGCATTGACTTTTTTTTTTTTTTTTGCCAGGTCTTTGGGGTTTACATCCGTCTCGACACAATGTTTTTTTGCAGGTGACGACGGATCCGCAAAGATAGGGACACGAGACGAAGATGAATCGGGAGAAGTTTTTGTCAGATAAGTGTCTGAAAACGATTTTTAATGACGTTTCCGATTCTTTAGAAGTGTTTTTTAGTTTAAGGCCTGTTCTGTTTGCGGACACGACCGAAAGGTAACGAACGAACGAGTGTGAAATCTTTATTTTGTTTTTTTATACTACTGTAATTTCTTCTGTTTTCCTTTCTTTCTGCTTTACCTATTTATTTATTTATTCATTCATTCATTCATTCGCAGAGAAACTTAATAAATGGCCGTTCGGGGTTGACCACAAATTGCTTGTCAGCGATCAGATGGATGGATGAGTGGCTCCCTGCGTTACAAATGTTGCAAAGGAGTGGCAAGTCATTTCGTGAAGGCATTCTGCAGCTTTCCTGAACGGAAACGAAGGGAATTCACATCTTAGACACAAAACAAGAAGAAAAAGAGAAAAGAAATAATTCAGTTAATTGTCATTTTTATTATTGTTGCTCAATTATTTTAAGGACAATTTCGGTGTAGATATTTTAAGTTTCCACACAATTTTCATTTATTTCTATGATAATTGTTTATGTAAATCAAATTTAAACATTGAAATGTGATTTATGGGTGCAATACGCGTTACTGTTTACTCTCCGGAAACCGGAAACCGGAAATAAAATTATTAATTTATAATTTACAATTTTTTTAACCCAACTGGGCGGGCACTATAAAGTGTGTGTGGCTGCATGCACACTGGCCCAAATTTTAATGTTACGGTGATAACGGCGAAAAGTTATATGATACAAATGTAAAGCAACCATTTGTTTATTCGATTTTTGTTTGATTGCAGACATTGGCCCAAGTTGCAGCATGAGACAACGGATTTCGGTCAATGGCGAGTGGACGTAGGGCTCAAAAACCATCGGCAAGTAATTTGCTTTCTGACTTTCCGATGACCGAAAAGGCGGTTTTTCTAAATGCAGGCAACGTTATGGTATGGCCACATCACTGCACAGCCGCGACGCACTGCAGCCAGTCCGGATGAGCGTGGACTACAGTAAAACGTCTGACAAACTCCGCCGATCTCGGTGGCGGGTAGTTGCAACACACTATAAACATCAGCTTCTTCTCTAAATACACGGCGTCCCTGTTTTTCGTCGGGATGCTTGTCCGGCCACCTTCCAACAAGCGCAGAGTGACTTCGCGGCAACGCTGGTGTTCCAGTGCACCAGCCACGCAATCCGGAATATAAATGCCGCTGGCAAAATTGGTTATTCCACTGTACGCGAAGATTTCTTCTCCCATGCACGGCATGAACGCCGTGGACGCGCCATCCCAAAACAATTCCACGAAGGTCTTACCAACGCCCGCTACGCCATATAGATAGAGGTTTTTGGCCTTCGGATCCACCGCCTGGACGTCAGCATGATGGAAGGTGACGACGCGGTCCACCCAGGTGTTTGGCAGCAGTTGATACTGGCCGGTGAAGTCAAATCGCCGGGCCTCAAGTGCCACAGTAACCTCGTCAACGCCCATCCGTTGGTCCACTTCCGAATGAAATTTGATTAGGAGTGCCAGATCATGTCGGCGCTCGAAGACGAACGGGTCGGCGGAAATGCTGGGTTGCTGGTTGCGTGTTCTCACTGCCCACTCGTGCGTCCAATAAAATTCGGAGGTGGCTGCCAACTCCACATTGACGCAAATTGCAGCCACATCCTCTTTTCTCACATACGCAATTGCTGCTCGTCTTCGTCGTGCCATCAGCTGCCGTTTGGCGTCTCCAATTGCGTCCTGCAAAAGAAAAAAAGGTTGAAAAGTGTCTTCACAACGTTTTTGGTTTGGAGTTTTTAAGAACCGCATTTTAAATGTGTTTTTGACTTTTATTCTTCTTTCAGGTTTTTTCGTGACTTTGTTTGTCAATGCGTGGTTTGGGCCGAGAAATTGGTATATAGCGGTATGTTGCAGTATTTTGCGGCATGTCGCAATGTGTTGTATTATCGCAACATGTCGCAGTGTGTTCCACTGCTGTGTCGTCGTCAGAGCTGTCGTACGGTAGTAGCGGTCGGCCTCTGGCTCGTGGTGTGGCACCTTGTCTGCCTGTGCCGTCGTTTGGGGCCACCGCGAGGAACCACACGCTCTTGCATAGGCGGCACTTGCTGGCGCTGTGGTTGCTGCCGTTGGTGTTCAGTTGATGGACCAGGCATGCGTGGCCGTCGAAGTCGACGTCGCGCGGCTGTTGTATGTGGCACGACGCCGATGGCAGAGTCCAAAGACAATGGAGTAACTGCCACCTAAACCAACCAATGGTAAAAGAGACTATTAGAGAATAAAATAAAGTCAAACAAGATCAGAGAGCAATTGGTAGAGGTAGAACAGGATGAATTGAAAGAGGATTCAGCTAAAGTGGTTTCATGTTGAAGGAAAAGGGATATTAAGAATATAGTATACTATAGATAAAGTATAGAGGCAAAGAAAAAATAGAATTCAAAGTGTATGTTAGAGGATGGCCCAAAATAGTAAGGTTCATAAACTAGATTACAGAGCGTGACACTGTTTTCAGAGATGATTTTTGACGACTCGGCGAAAAACCAGAAACAATTTTAGACAAAAAATCTGCGTTAGATGGAATATCAAGTCAGCTCAGCAATTGAAAGAAGAAAAGCAAAACACTATGACTCCAAAGTGCAATACATCAAATAGAAAATTCACAAAAAAAAAAACAATTTCAAAATAAAAATGGAAAAAATTAATCAAAACACACAACTAACACTTTAACTAACATTTCAACTGTCTTCCCAATTCGGAATAACGGAAAAATGGAAAAATGTAGATTTCAACGCCAAGTCTGGAATAAGCCTCACGAAGAAAACACAAAAGAAAAAGAACCAGAACCGCACAAAAGAAAGAAGAAAAAGAAGAAAAAAAAGAAAGAAAAGAGGGAAATAAAAAAGAAAGTGAAGAAAAAGAAGAGGAAACAGTCGAAAAAGAAGAAAAAGAACAACAGCGCAAAAGATAAAGAACAGCCGCAACTGAATACACGAATGACAGCAGCGCGCGACAAGAGCGTGGAAACCAACAAAACAAAGCCATCACATGGGATCCAAAATGCCCTTCGTAGATCTCGCGAGATCAACTCCGGGTTTGATCCTGGATCTCACGGATCCAAGATGGCTTCAAGTGACGAAAACACATTTGAAATAAAAGCGACGAGTTATTTTATTTCAACACGCGTGAAAATGTGCTTACTGAAGTCCAGTTGGATATCGCACGATGGTGGGTGACCAAACCATCCAAAACGTTTAATTTTTCATCTCCGTTTTGAGGAAATCCGATTTTTTTCGTTGGATATTCACCCGGACGGCACCAGACTCGCCACAGGAGGCCAAGCTAGAATTAATTAATTAAGTTACCAATTAAATACTGAAATAATCGTTTATTTAGGCGAGGATTGTGGTCGAATCGTCATCCGGAGCATGGCGCCCGTTATCAACGACGAACGGCGGACGATCGAGACGAAAATGTGGCGAAAATGCTCTGCCAAATGGACAATCATCTAGGTAGTCTAAACACGAATTTAAATCGTTTTAATTCGTATGGCGTTGCGTAAACATGTTGAGAGTACACGCGGGAGGTTAAAACACAATTTTTGTTGCGTTAAAACGTTTTGTTTAATTTATTTTACTCATGTCTTTGACGTCATTTTGATATTTTTAATTCAATTCATTAAATTTTTACGTCATTTTTACTGTTTTTACGTCAAAATAGACTTTTTCTTGTGTTTACGTGAAATATCATCGTTTTCACGTCACGTTTTTTTAACGTAAATTTAAACGTAAATTTTTTGTGTGTGTACGTGAATTTCTGACGTTTTACACGTCATTTTTGATACTTTTTACGTTTTTTACCTATGGTAATTTTTTGTGCTTGTATGAAATGTCAATTTTGAGATTTTGGCTTTTTCGCGTAATCTTTAACTGTTTTTACACCGGTTTGACGTTATTACGTGCAGTATAGTCGTTTACACGACATGTGTTGATTTTATCTACATTTTGACGGCTTTCGTATCATTTTTGACGTGTTTACGTGTATTTCGGACGTTTTCTCGTAGGTTTTGATTTTTTAACGTAAACTATGGGGCGGACTAATCTGCAGCCGTAAAAAGGATTACAGCGGATTATGCTGATAATCCTTCCCCAAAGCCAAAACTAATCTGCTACCGCCAGCCTAATCTCGACGCAATTTTATGGAAAAAGTTCAGTTTATTTATTTCATTTATTTCAAATATTCAAAACTGTAATTTGCATGTAATAATAAAAAAAATATATATTTTTTTAGTTATTGGTATGTATTTTGAAAAAAAATTAAATTTAAAAAATAAGTAATAATCCAATTCAATGGACAGAAATCGTTCAAAAGCACAAAAATTGGAATCTCCACAAACAATGAAACCATCAGAAGTAGATGTCTTTCTAACAAGGTCGGGGGCATTCAAAATGTGATGAAATTACCGGATTTACTTAATCGAGATGTTTATTTGCTCGAGTTGTATACCGTTGCAAGAACTACAACTCAATCAATCAAATAAGACATCTCAAATATATTTCACGAGTCGAATAGAGAAATAATCATTTGTGCAATTGGTGAAAATTGCAAGCCATTTGAAGGGCAAGTGGTTGATGTTATGGGGATCGTTTCCACAAGAAAACGTGCTGCGTGCACAGTGCCGATTGTAATATCATGAAAAATATTTGTCTTTTACAGTAAATGACAGCTATTACATTTGTAATAGTTGTTTAATACTCTTTTTTGTGCATTGTTTCGAATGATTGTGGCAATTTGTTCGTTGTTTCCGGAGATTCTTATAGCTTTTGGCTGCCTGCGCTGGGGTCACGGCGGCAAAACGTAGCGCAAATTTCCGTACAAATATTTTGAACGGTTTCTGTCCATTGAATTGGATTATTATTTATTATTTAAATTTAATTTATTTCAAAATAAATACCTATCAATTAAATAAAAATGAAAAGTTTTATTATTTTCTGCAAATTACAGTTTTGAATATTTGAAATAAATGAAATAAACAAACTAGACTTTTTCCATAAAATTGCGTCGAAATTAGGCTGCCAGCTGCCGATGTGATTAGTTTTGGGTTTGGGAAGGGATTATCAGCGTAAAAAGAAAATACTCAAAACGTATTTACAAATATTGGAGATTTGGCAATTGTAATTTTATCCATTCAATTAATAACTTATAAATGGCGTTTTATATTCGCACGATATCACTCCTAGTACAACTCCTAGTACAACGCACCATTTTTGTTTTAGGTTACCGATGCTAAAATGGACGACGAGAGCGAAGAATTAGCTAAAATTTTGGAATTTTCGCTCTCCATTTTATCGATCGTGATAATGCGGGAAAAATCAGCTCATCAATTGTAGTTATTGAATTAATTTTACTATTTTTAATTTATCTAAATAGGATTTTAGAAGCTGCCTCGTGCGCAACGTGGCCCAGCGTCGATTTAAAGATTTTTCTCGAGTAAAAACAACATTGAACGAATTCCAGTACAGTTCTGAATTCACAACTGTGCTGGGGTTGGTATTTCGAATTTCTTACTCGCTTTCATTTAGGAAATATTTTTTATTTACCGCGGCACGAAATTGAGACAACAAAAAAATACAAAAATGAGCATAATTTATTGGAAACACAAGCAATAACAACTAAAAAATAAAAACAAGCTGAAAATATATTTTTTTTCTTCTAAGTTTACTTTTTTTTTCATTTTTAATAAAAATACAACGGGACACTCGAGTAATTTCACAACTTTCTCTGCTGCCAAATTAAAAAAAAACAAAAAAAATTCTCATAAATAGAAAATAAACGTCCAAATAAATGTACAATTTTTTATTAGAATAATAATCGTGGCAAAAACAAAAACAAAAAAAAAAAAAAAATTCGAACAAATAATAATTAAAAATTAAAGAGAAATTTCTAAATTGCCAAACTCATAATCTTTTCAAAATCCTTTTTTTGTCTTTTAAAATTTTCTTTTTATCAGCCGCAGTACTTTTTTTATCACCAGCGTGTTTCTTAGCCATCGGCCCGTCTAACTTGGGCGCGGAACAACTGGTTTCCGTCTCTTTGGAGGACTTTGGAGCTTGCGCGTGGATTTCCGTCATCATCCTTGCCCTTTGCGAGTAATCTTCGTACTGTTCCAACAGCAACTTGCCCGCTTCTTCATTCAGTGCCGACTCAGCATTAGGAACGATTAATAAACATTTTATTGTCTTGAAAATTTTAAAAATAAAATAAAATTAATAAAATCAATCTTTACAATACCGTATTACAATACCGGTTAAGAGTCGCGACTTTTATTTGAAATGGCTCGCTCTAAATTTTTAATAAACGTTACAAATGTACCGTATTAGTGAAAAAGCTGATTTTTATTTTGGGTCGTTTTTAAAAATGTTTTACGTACTAGTTACAAATTCTTTACGATTAGTCACAATTTTGTCATACGTTATGGTAATTTCTAACGCGTTTTTTTAAATTTTTTTTTTATATACAAATTATAACGTTTTGTAAACAATTTATCGCAATTTTGTGAAATTCCAATAAATTTTAATGATTATTGATATTAAGTGTTAAATTACAAAATTTACTAATGTTACGTCGTAATTTTGCGCGAAATTATGGTATTTTTATGAAATATTTTCAAATTTTATAAAAACATCTACTTGACGTTAAAGAAAAAAAAAATTCGTACTCGCTTACAGCTACACGTCGATTTAATCGGGATTTAACGATAATCTGGTTAAACTCGCTTTATACCGACACGCGGCTTAAACCGGGGTAATATGTTAAGATTTATTGTAAAATACCCTCGAATTGTTCGTGTCCTCGGCCATTATTCAAACGCGACTCTTAATTCCCGTAATACAGTACATAAAATAAAATTGTAGACACATTTTGTATTTAAAAGCTTCAAAATACTTACTAAAAGTATATGTTTTATACCCAGATCTGATTTCCAATCTTTCTTGAGTGTATTGACGCAAATCTCGCCATTTCTCGCCACATTTGGATGGAATATTTTTGTAACAAAATAGCCCTTCGGTGGCGATGAAGGAAAATCTTTACCGAGGACCAATTTGACTCGAAAAACTCCTCCCGTGTACGGCGTACCGGCTGAAATCAAATATCAACCCAAAAAAAATACATTAACACCTTTTGAATCGGAATGAACTCGAATTAACTCATTACCAGGTCCTTCTATTGCTGCCTGGATGTCTGTTATGTCTTCGTCGTTCATAAAAACTTTAATTCCTTCGGGAGGATCGTTTACCATTTCGCATAACTCTTTGGACACTTGACGGATTATTTGAGGTGATAAATTTTCGACATTAGAGCACTGAAAAATTAAAAAATTATAAATTAATTGATTTTTTTGAATGTTTTTTGATCGTCATCTTTATTTTTATTTGAATAAAGTGGCGGTTTGTTGGTTTGTAAACACAGTTCTTCGCAGTTCAACCGCCATAGAAGCCATTTTGATTTTGATTTTTGAGATTAATATTAAGAAACGGTAGTTGTTGTTGGTTTAACGACGTTAAAAACGATTTGGTTTGCGAATTGTACTTACCGAAGCCATTATTCCACTCGAAGCACACAGCGAAACTCCACTATAATTGCAGGTTAGTGGGGGAAATGTAATGACGGACAACGAACGATGCTTTAATTTAACAGGAAGTTGAGAGAATTCAAATTCTGACCAATCAGAGAACGGTATGTGAATTTTGGAATTTTTATTCTTAGGATTCAAATCCTTTTATTATATTGTGATTTTATTTGGGTGTTTGTTTGTTTTTTCGTGAAATCTTTGAAAATTATTTCATATAGACGTCATTATTTTCAATTCTTTGATAAAAGAAGAATGTTTCGTGACGTCAGCACAAGACCGACAGTATGAAAGAGTCCTGTGGGAATAAAAATTATGTCTTAATCGATTTTTAAAGCAAATAAATTTATTTTTTATTGGGAAAATAATTTTTAATCGTTTATTTCATTCGTTATATGCTTGATTTCTGTTATAAATTGTTGTTAATAATTTTTAGACGGTCGGTTTGGCCTTGGATGAGTGTTTGAATAAATGTAAACAAAATGGCGAACGAATCTCGAGAACCAGTGGAAAATCGAAGTGTGAGAGAATTATTAACCTAAGTGTCAATGTAGATTAAAAGCTGTGTACTTATTAAAAGTATACGTAACGAATATCACAGCTTTGATTAATTTGGTAGAAATTGAAGGGCGAAAGAGTTTATCGAATGACATTAAATATAAATTTTGTTTTCAAAAAAGTTTTTTTTTAAATTTTTCCAGGTTGCAACAGCTACTGAGGCAATTTTCCACCAAACTGTTGGATCTCTGCGTGCAGGAACCGATAACCCCGGTAGTGACACGAGTGTAACTTCAGAAGTACGTAGTTAAGAAGTTTTGTATTACGTTAATTTCAGTTAACGATGTGTTGTGTCGTATTTACATTAATTATAATTGTAAAGATGCAAATATGTACCTTGTGTACAGAAATACATGTTGTACAAAAAAATCAACTTTTTGTGAGTAATAATGCATTAGTTAGTGCAAAAACTTACATTAGTTTGTGCAAAAACTTACATTAGTTTGTGCAAAAACTTACATTAGTTTGTGCAAAAACT
>JAQFXT010003075.1:0-10107 GCA_034683725.1 Strigamia crassipes
GAATTTTTTGAATTTTTTGGATTTTTCCAAATGTGTTTCTCATTTTTGTGTTAATGGGCAATTAGCAGGCGTGTTTAGGCGCTGAATAAGGGGTGTTTTGGGTGTACAAATGATGGAGCAGATGGGGGAAAAGAGGGGGAAGGGCAGGATACTTTGTCCCATGTGCAATTGTTTGGGAACGACTTGGTTTTAGTTGTTTAGGAGCCCATTGCCAACGTGGGATTTGGGGTTTCAATGATGTGTGAAATGTGTGGATAAGCCTTTTCCCTAGTGCACTGGCTGGGAATGGAATGGTTGTGTTGTTAGTGTAATAGTGCTGAGTTTGTAGGTGAAACCTTGGTTTTAAGGGGTGTAATATTTGATGGAATTAGTCAATTTTGAATAGAGTTGTTTAAGTGCTTTTTCAGTGGACTGGTTCTTTGTTGGGTTGGCGGTTGAGTTTGGAGGGGTTGAATGTGAGGGGAAATGGGGAATTTATATTTAAAAATATTTTTATTTTTTATGGATTTTTTTTTTCTATTTTTATTTTTTACATTTTTTTTTTGTTTGTTTTTTTGGAATTTTTGGAAATTCTTGTCACTTTTGTGAAACTTTGTGAAAGTTTAGTTAGGTATGAAATTTTTAGAAATTTTTGCAGCTTTTGATAGATTTTTTTTACTTTTATAACATTTTGTTTGATGTTTAGAATTTTATAAAATTTTGTTTAATTTTTGGTATTTTATAAAATTTTGTTTAATTTTTGGTATTTTTATAATATTTTGTGAAATTTTATTTGATTTTTGGTATTTTTAACATTTAGTAACATTGTATCCTGATTTTGAAACTTTATAAAATCTTCCAAAATTTTATCTAGTTTTTGGAATTTTGTAAAATTTTACTTTAAATATTTAAAAATGTATATAACTTTTACTTTGAAATGTTTCAATTTTATGACATTTATAAAACATTTCAAATTCTCATAATTTATAAAACCTTTCAAATTTTTATAATTTATAAAACTTTTCACATTTTTTTAATTTATAAAACCTTTCAAATTTTTGAAATTTATAAAATGGTTTAAAATTTATGAAACTTATAAAATGATTTAAAATTTATGAAATTTATAAAATGTTTCAAGAGTTACAAAAGTTATAAAATTTGTAAAAAAAAAATTTAATCATAAATTTAAAAAAAAAAAAAAAAAAATCTGAGTATACTTCATCAACTGAAATAAAATTACTCAAATAAAACTACATATAAATATATCCATCACACAAGTAATGCTTTTCCAACTTGAACAAATCTCATGGGAATATGACCTATATGGATGGAAAATAACAAAATAAAAAAATAAAAAAATTCAACTTGTGCTGAGAATTTTAAACCCTAACCTCATTTTTACAAATTCTAAAAACAAAAAACAAAAAAAATGTATACATTTATACATATAAATCCTAAAAAAAAAAAAAACATTTTAACAATTTTTTTTCCATCTATTATTCATCTACAAACGAGTACAAAGTTCAACTTAACCACTGAAAGCAATACTTAAATAGACTCTGATTGGTCTTCCAGTTTGAATAGAGCTGAAACCGGATTCCAAGTTCACTTTCCAGCGCCACAGGTCTTCAATATACTAATAATGGAAAGCCATACTGTATAATAATCTACGACTACATAGTAATAACAGAAACAATAAAAATCACAACGAGTTTTCATTTTCCATTTCTGTCGAACAAAACATGTCATTTTCAATGCAAAGCATTAAAACCGCTCGTACAAAAGGATTTTAATTGTCAATAATTAATGATATTAAATAAAATAAGCAAATAAATACATTCATTTTGGGATTTAAATATTTAAATTATTAGTTTTTTGGGCTTTGAAGAGTCCCAATGGACATTGACAACATGTCATTACAACATTTGGATTTTAGGAAAAAAAAGTTTTGTAATATTTTAATACAAAAAAATTGATATTTTTCTGGGAAAAAAAAGGAAGCCAAGTTTGAAACTTTTTTTTTTTTTTGCGTAGGCACTGTGCATGTGTGAATACGCGTTCTGCTTCAAGTAATGACTGCCATAAAAACCTTAACATGCGTCCACACGAAAACGAAGAGAAAAAAAAATAAAAAAGAATTTTAAGAAATGTGACATGCGACAAGTCGCCACTCAAACCAGCATGAAGAGTGCAAATCGATTCCTTTTTCTAATTTTACCTCCATTTTCAGCTTTTATTTCTTCCTTCCTCGACATTCAGTGATATATTAACGTTAACTTGTCGCGAAGAAAATTAGAATGCGAAATCGACATTAGGTGCATTCATAATGTAATTTAGACTAAATAGCATTTAAACTGCTTGTCTCGATCTAACTTGAAAAATGATGGCTGATTTAGTTCATGTTTAACTACAAATTAAACAGTAATTTGTGAATGTCTACTATTTTATGGACCCCATCGTTGGCAGCAAGAAAGATCAAAGGGGCATAGTAGCAATTGTGTCGCAACATAAAACTTATTCTAGTGCTGTGTGAAGGAAGAAACATTTCGGTTTGTTTGTTTAAAACGTAGTTTTATATAGCAAGTTATCTTGTTCAAATGCTTGGTTTAGTATCTAATACTCGGTGAAAACAAAGATGCAGAACGGAAGTAGGTTTATGCCAATAGAACGGAGAAATTTACATCAAAACTTGAAGTAATGTAATTTGTAATATTAAAAGATGTAGGCTTCACTGCAATGCAAGGCCGGATTAACCATTAAACAAGAACAAACGAGAATGGGGCATTGCAACATTGTCAATACGCTGATAATTGCTGGAGACAGGGCCGGCCTTCTTCAAGTCGGGGCCCGGGTGCGAAAAGAATTGTGGGGCTCCTAAAGAAAAAGATATGGAGTGTATAGAAGTTGTGTCATATGACCAACGAAAACCAGTGTGTTTACGTTACGTCTTACAATGTTGATGCGACCATTGATGTATTGATTTATTTCATTTAAATTTTATTGAATTTTATAAATTTTTTTATTTTTTTTTTATTTTTTGGGGGCCCCTGTAAGACTCGGGGCCCGGATGCTTTGCACCCGCTGCACCCCCCTCGGGGCCGGCCCTGGCTGTATATTTTGAATTAGACGTATGTAAGGGCACCAAAATCTTTTAGGGCTTCTAAAAGTATTAATCCGGCTCTACTGCAATGTAAATAATAAACGGTAAAAAAAATCTATGCATTTATGGATTTCATTCATATGTTACTGGCTTGGGTCCTGTGGGAGTAGATAATAAGTCAACCATTGGGTTTAAGATATTTGACTAAACTGATTTATTCATTCAAACTAAAGTCAGAGCCAATCCTCCAATCATGTATACAGAATAAGTCTAAATATAGAACACAAGATGTCTCACAGGCCCCATCACATTTCATATATAAACTACTTAAAACATTGCAAACAACATGCGGAAATAATCACTAATAGTCGAAAGCTTTCTGATAGAATTAAAAAAAAGTAATTCAAATATATATATATATATATATATATTCATTTCTCTTTTTGGTTTGTAATTTATTTTATGGGGTGAGTTTTGATAGCCTCCCTTTCCTTTGTGAAAGAGCAGAGGCTTTGATGGGTAGAGAAAGGAACCATTTCCTGAAATGAGTCAGAGAGGAAGCGTTGGGAAGTTGTTTGTTGGTAGGATGGGGTGGGAAAGTGAGTTAGTGAATAGTAGGAGACGTCTACACCTGGTGTTTTTGTTAGGGGGTGGATTAGATGGATGTAATGGGCTGATGGTGGTGTTTGGTTAATGAGATGGATTTCTAGATGTGGTGTTGGTTTTCGGTCGAATTTTTGTTTGCTTAGGCTTTGTTTGGAGTTCACACTTGAAAATTTGTAATTGTTATTCTAATTTAATTAGCAAATGGTGTTAAATGGGCAGAAACAAGAGCGAATTAACATTAAAAGAAAAAATTAAGGTTGAGTTTTATTTTTATTTATTCTCTAGTGCTTGAAATGAAAGCGGCTGCTAGTCCATGGGCGACAAAGCGGAATAATGCTGTTTCTAGCGATGAAATGAGGCAGGTGGTTCGCATTGGCCCGGGTCCCACAAGGAAGGTGCAGCAGGTGCGAGGCACCAAAGCCCCGGGCTATGCGTGGGGCCCCAGAAAAAAAATCAAGTTTAATATTAGGCCTAATAAACCTAAAATAAACTAAATAAACAGCAATAAACTTATTAACAGAAGAGTAATTTATGGTAATGTACCGAAATTTTGTTGTTTATTTCCTTTGGGTTCACAATCGCCTTGTTAAATGCATGCGCAGAATGAGCTGCGCAGTACGAATTTAGCATTAAGATGCCGGGCACGAACTGTAGTCTTGGAGAAGGCCGGTCTTGGCATTGGCGACCATTAATAATATCGCAAAGTATTTCTGTTTTCAATAAAATATTGACATTTTTCACGGTTCACTGAGCTGCAAAAAAATCGATGCATGTCATCAGTGACACATTGGATAATTGTAAATCGATTACCGGTCATCTGATAAGCAATTGGAAGCGTGTTTGAGTGATAAGGTCGGACAATTACAAGCAATTTCACTTTGGCGGTGAAGTGATTGATTTGAAACGAACATACAATCATGCAAATTGGTGAATTCAGGCCGTAGTTACAACATTGAAATTTGACTGCATGTACATTAGTATATGAAACGATTGAGTTATCAATGAGTGGAGTCATATGCAAATGTCGGTTTGATCCTCTGATTTTCTCTGGACTGTAAGAAGATAAGGGATGAGATGTGGTGTGAAGCTGCACTCACCGATAAGTGATGGGAGCTTAGAAAAAGAAGAAAGTGGAACGTGGCTTTTGTGGTCACAGAACAATCGAAGCAGCAGCGACCGCAAGTTGTGGAATGGCTGCTGAACGAGAGGACATGGTTGTTAAGAGTTGGAAAAGAAAATGTTGTATTTGGTTTGTGGTTAAAGATTGAAATTTGGAGAGTGTTGGGTGTCAAAACTGATTTGCTTGTTACTTCTTGTAAAGGACTTTCTGGCACTGTTTCATGATGATTTGACAAGCTTGAGATATTTTGCGTCACATTTGAATGATTGATTGAAATTTAGTTTGACAGATGGCTTCAACGATGATTGGTCAGGGTAAGTTTTACTAACGCATAGTGTTGATTATTGTACGAGTGTCACCACGATTCAGTGGATGCAAATCCCGAGTGAGGGTCTTCTCCACCAGGGGGAGTTGTATTGTAGATCCAACCAATCACGGCCGAGTATTTTGACCAGGACCCGTGAACGTGTATGGACATTACACAGTTTGCGCCATGTACTTTTCCCTTATAAAAACTCCCGTTATGCTTATAAATTTAGTGGAAAAGTTATAGCTCAGCTAATCCGGTAATTTTCCACTAACGATGTCATCAGTCAAATGGCGACTGCTTGTCTGCTGATCAGTCACATGGTGTAAATATAGTGTAACGAAACTTTTGTAACGTTAAGGGAAAAGTGCATCGCGCAAAGTATAATTTTCCTATTTTTTGTTACACTATTTATAAACGTAAAATTGACCATAATTATAAGGGAAAAGTACATGGCGCAAACTTTGTATTATGTTTTACCGTGAATAAACGACTTTATGACGCGAATCGAAGTTAATTCCTTGCAATCGAAATACAACACATAAGCCGTAAGACGCTATAGAACTTTGGGACTACTGTTATTAGAATCGCTGATGGTATTGTTTTGTTTTCTGCATAAGAAAAGGTAGGTTCAAACGGTCAGTTGTTTGATACCACGAAGACGAGCCATAATGGGCTAGGGGTAACCACGAGAAGGTAGAGAGTTGGATTTACTGCTCCCAATCTTTCCCGCTCATTGTCGTGAAGCGCAGTTCGCCTTTAATCGAAGTCAGAGATATAAGAGCCACTAAATAAGTATTATACTAAGCTTTAACATACGGCAGAAATGTTCCAGGCGAAGTATACTATATTGGGTATTAAAGACAAGGGCCCGAATCCAGTGGAAGACGCCGTGCAATTTCACGACCTGATAAGAATTTGGAGAGTCAAATGTCTCGCACTCACATAAAATTGCATTCCTGTGCACATTTTAGAGGCATTAGTGCCGAGGGTTGAATAATTGTGAAACGATGAGGGTCCTCAAAGGGGAGAATTACATTGCTTCTAAATGCGATGCTGGTTTTCATCGAAAGCAATTTGCTATGTTTATCCCTACTTTTCTCCGAACACGTGTATTTGCTTTGCTTGGAGTTGTGTGGGGATTTCCAGGAAGACAGATGCAGGGTTTTTGACAAATGAGTTTATTGTTGAAATGGATGGGGAACACTAGCTGCATTCAATCTAAAATAGTAAAAATGTGTTGAAGCTTACGTCTCTTTAAGGTATTGATGGAAATAAGTTATTATGGCACATCTTCACTCTGGGAACTAAATTGATTTCAATTCAAGCAACATTGGATCTAGACTTTACTTGGTTGGGTGACCGGTTGGGGGTCTAAAGCTTAGTACATGTAATCTTTCTGGTGTCCAATATTCTGGCAATCAAATTTTCAGGTTGTTACGCTGCAAACTGAATGATTTCGTCCGTGTGTCCGCCTGTGTCGTTCTATCCACGGAAATTGTTAGGTACACACAATCCGACTTCCGAGCAATTCAACATGTGTGTTGTAATTACAAATGGCCATGCCACTTTTAAAAAATTATGTAGTTTGGTAGTACAAAATTAATCTATTTTTTTTTTTTAAATAAATAAATAAATATTAAATTAAATATTTTTAGTATTTTTTTTTGCCTTTGTGTTCAGTAACCGCAGATCACGATCTGTCACATTACTGCAATGCCTTCTGGGTACTCTGAATTTGTTCACGCGTGGAAACTATTGAGTATTTCCTTGCACAATCACGACCGGAAAGAATAGAATTCTGCGCGCCTGAATGTTTTTGTGCATGTACAACCAGAATGTGTGTACCACACATTCTGAACTTTTTGTTACACTCAAAAAGTTGTGTACTTAACTTAAGGTAATGTTTTTAGGGCAACAACATCTGGCATTTGCTCCAAGTGGATTTTCTGTGGTTTTTCAATCTGTGGTTACAAATGCAAGGTTGGGTGTTGGGTCCTTAAAAAAGTGGTCCAACATGCAGCATATAAAAGAATTATTCATCCCGCCTATTTTTTGAATTTTTAATATTTGAAATTTCTCAGAAACTATTTGTCGTAAGTAAAATTGGTTTTAGGAGGATTTAAAGGATTGTTAGAACTATCATTTCGTTAAAAGTTTTTGGAAAATTAATGAATAATTAAAGAGAAAAAAATTAAAAATCTCAAAAAGTGACTTTTACGATATTTCTCATAACTTGTGAACAGAATGAGATAAAATTAAACTAAACCGGTTTGAGACCGTTTATATTTCAGGAAACTTTTCTAAGTTGGATATATGGGTTTCCAGGATTCTCAAAAAAAGTCATAATGGAGCTATGTAACTACAAGAATTCAGGCCCCGGCTACTATTTAAGGCGCGGCTTTTCTTGCTTCGTGTTAATTTGGGGTTGAAAAGCACTCAAACGTAATGGGATTTTTTTTCAGAAACTGCTCACGTCTTTTGGGTTATGCAAATTTTAAGCAAATCAATTGACAGTCTTTTTGACAGATTGCTCGGTTAGATGGCTTGATTAATCGTTTGCATCAAAAAGGAACGGTGCATCGAAGAAGAAGAAGAAAGCGATGTTGTGGAAGTAATTAAACTCAGTGGTTGTTTTAATTATTACAAACAGGCCCAAACGGGACCAACCGAGCCAAAATTTTACTTTTTTTTCTTGTTGGATTCATCTCCGAAGGAGATTTTTACGTTTTGTAACGTTTTAATGGTTTTAATGATTTTAATCATTTTTTTTTTATGGTGTTTGATGAGTGCTGTCAAGGAATTTAATTTTGATTACGTTCATGAAAATGATAAGGGGAATATTAGATTTCCAATTGTGAGCAGTTATTAAAACATCTCTTATTAAAAACATGAAAAGTTGTTATCACACTTAGTTCATGCTATTTGCTAATGACCTTTTCGGCTAATGAAGAGCACACTTTGTACTGATTTCTTTTAAAATTCATTAGATGGGGTTTTGCTGCAGTCATTCCGTCTTTAAAGCAACTTAAAGACTCGCCTTGTTCATTTTTGCCCAATGTATACATTTTTTAAGATATAAAAAAAAATTTTAAAATAATTTTTTTTTTTTTTAAAAAGTGAAAACATTTTTATAGTAAAAGACATGTGTGTGGAAGGGAATTTAGAACAAGTGTTCGAATTCAGGCATTTCTGACCAGATGGCAGGCGTTTGCCTTTTTTTTTAATTTGTGGCGCAGCTGTTAAAAGCGTAATTTGTAATGTGGAGCAGACATTAATTATGATTCTACACCTGTACAAATGGTTGGGTAATAAGCTTAACTGGTTTAACTGGGTTTTAGGTCTTGCGAAAATATTTCAAAGGCTTGGAGAGCCTTAAATGAGGTTAGGATAAGTTTAATTTGCACTATAAATGGAGATTTAATTAATCCCTCAATTTGATTAGGCTGATTTTGGGCTCTGGAAATGTCTTGAGAAAAGCCGAAGGCACCCTTGCCGTTCCATCCGCGAAGTCGGCGGTGGGAATTTTCAGTTGAGGATTTAAGATGATTTATTTTTGGCAAGAAATGGAATTGTTGCTACAAGAGCAGACATTTTTATCTGAGGAATTAGTTTTTTTTGGAGCATTTTGAAAGTCGATGTTTCATGGTATATGTTTTTGGCAAAATTATTGATAACGCTTAAAACTAAATGTAGTTTATAAACCAGCAGTTTCAAATGAAATAAACATCTGTTGGTATTTAATTCAGTTGTAATAACTTTAAAGTGTTACTTGTGAATCTTAAAAACAGTGTTTGTGTTGATACCATTGATTTTAATTTTGGGCTGAAAGTTTTATTTTTTTGTTGTTGTCAGAGTAAAGAAGTAAAGAAATGTGATTGAAGTTTGTAGAGTTAATGAAACAAGGCTGGTTCAGTGGACAAATCCATTATCCAAGTGAAGAGAATGAAGTTAAATTCCTCCACTGCAATTGTGTTTTCAGCTAGTTGCAGCAATTCTACTCTTTTTTCTTTTTTCTTCTTTCTTGGAACTTTGTTGATTTTCAAATTAATTTTTTTTTTTTTTTTTTTCCAATTAGATTTATTTCTAGATATAGTTTTATAACAAAAAAAATTGTTTTGTGCTTTAGTTACCTCTAAAATTTGCTAAAACTGCAAAATTCTTATGATGACAACCAGAGGAACTTTTAAATTACCCGAAGAGTTTCATGAGGTGGATCCTTTAGAATAGCAGTTGCATGTTTATATTCTCTGCGTGGCGGGACTAACTTAAGCAAAATAAGATGTAAAAAGCGTTATATCCTGAAGTGAAAACGAGGTTATCAATTTAAAACATTTAAGCAGATTTGTCTTAATCAATTTGAACGCACTTTTATTTGTTTTTTTACTTTTTGGTCCACTAAGCAGCCCATATGGTTCAAAAAAACATTGCAATTACATTTCAATATATTTTAAAATCCATTAGTTTTATAATACACTTGAGGATGCATTTTGTAATACATTTTTGCATACTATTGGTTTGCAAATAATACTACATTTTGTAAAGCGTATTACGAAATACGTTTTGCAAATTTATTTTGTGAAATCTGAATGCGCTGTCATAATACATTTTATAAAATGTCTTACGAAATCTATTATTTAATTCATTAATGCGTATTTGAAGAATAGTTACATCCAAGGCACCCACGGACCACCGTTTCGCTACCCACAAGTCCATGAAAAATTATCATTTCTAAACTATTGTTTAAGCCAGTGACCCTGTTGTGACAATCTTGGTGAGCTTGACAGGAACTGCAAAAAGTGGTGCATTCTGCAATGCATTAATCGGGCAAATCTAAAAATATGCTGCAGAATATATTTTTGAATCATATGGAACATGCCTATGTTGACCAAGTCTTCCGGTCTGAGGAATTTTCGTCACTGGGGCTAGGAACAGCTTTTACGCGACATCCTCTTCTCGTTCTCTGTCAACTTAATGAAATTCGCTGCCAGTCTG
>JAQFXT010003076.1:0-10107 GCA_034683725.1 Strigamia crassipes
AGATTTTCATTGAAATTTTGAAGATTTTCATTGAAATTTTGAAGATTTTCATTGAAATTTTGAAGATTTTCATTGAAATTTTGAAGATTTTCATTGAATTTTGGAGATTTTCATTAAAATTTGAAGATTTTCATTACAATTTAAAAGATTTTTATTGAAATTTGAAGATTTTCATTGAAATTTATTAATTTTAGTGATGTCGGAGCTGTTATTCGAGTGTTACCACGTTCCTTCAGTTGCATATGGAATTGATTCCCTTTTTAGTTACCATCGTAACAATCCGGGAAATAAAGGTATCAAAGTGAAATATGATTTCAGAGTTAAAATTAATCGCTTAATTGTCAATTTCTAGGTGATCATGCAGTTATTGTGTCCTGCGGTTATCACACCATTCATTTATTGCCAATTTTGAGCGGGAAAATGGATTTATCGCGAACCAAACGAATAAATGTCGGCGGAAATCACGTGACGAGCTTCATGCATCGTTTGCTACAGCTTAAATATCCCTCACATTTCACTGCAATAACTTTAAGCAGAGCTGAGGTTTGAATATTTGTCGCAAAGTTGTCCGAATTTTCAAAACATTTTAGATAAATTCAATGAATTTTCAAAAAATTTAGATAAATTCACTGAATATTTGCTAAAATTTAGATAAATTCACTGAATATTTGCTAAAATTTAGATAAATTCAATGAATTTTTGTTAAAATTTAGATAAATTTAATGAATTTTTGCTAAAATTTAGATAAATTCAATGAATTTTTACTAAAATTTAGATAAATTCAATGAATTTTTACTAAAATTTAGATAAATTCAATGAATTTTTACTAAAATTTAGATAAATTCAATGAATTTTTACTAAAATTTAGGTAAATTCAATGAATTTTAACTAAAATTCATTGAATTTAGTGAATTTGAGTAGATTTCGTCCAAATGTGTGCACTTTAATTTACGGTGCTTAGCCCACGGCATATACATGGGTGCGGGCTATAAACTGTAAAATTAGGGTAATTAATTTTGTTTTTGTTAGGAATTGGTTCACAATCACACACACATTGCCAATGACTATGAAGACACATTAAAATCATGGAAGGACGATTACGATGAATATTTTGGCAAAAGCGGTCACACTATTCAGTTGCCCTACACGCCGGTAAGAAGCGACTACTATTTGATTCGTTTATTAATAATAATTAATCGATTGTTTATCCAAAAGTTAACTGCAAATACTTCAAATGTAGAAGCGCAGAAGGAACGTAAACTTCAACAAGTGCGCCGGTTGCAGGAGATGAATGCAAAACGCCGAGAAGAAAGAGTAAACACTTGGTTTATTGATTTGCTTAAATCTAAATGCTGATATTTAATTTTGATTTCTTTAGTTGCAAGCTGATGAAGAAAAATTACAACAACTTCTGACTATTCAAGAGTTACTAGAAGATGAAGATGAAGATGCATTTAATGTATTTTTAACTGATTTAGTTTATATTTGGGTTGAAAGGACTTAAATTTGACATAATTGGATCGCAATTTAACTAAATATGATAGGAAAACGTTATAATTCGTTAAAATTATATCGATTATATCGATTATTTTGTTTATTTTGGTACTAGAAAGCATTAGAAGAGGTTGGTTACTCGACTAATGCGGAGTTAGTGATTGGTATTGGTCAATTGAACACGCGAATACAACGAACTAAGGATAAAATGTTCATGACTTCGGTTAATAAGGACGATGATTCATCTCAGGTTTGTTAAATACGGAATTAAGTGATTAAATAATTTATTTTTTTGTATTTTAGGAGCCTAAACCCAAGAGATTCTTGGTGGAGTTCGATGCAAATAAATATGGAGATTTGAGCAGTTGGATAGCTTCCGTTAAACAGAAACGACAAGAACTGATCGAAGCTAGAACGCAGCGCCGACAAAGGAAATCCGACATGGCTAAAAGACGGACGTTGGCGTCTCAAGAACGAATGAAATTAATTTCGCAATTGGCTGCTGACAGTAATAATTAATTTTAATTTGGTAATATGTAAATTTATTTATTTTATTTTATTTTTTTTTAAATTTAGAAAAGAAAGAGGATAATTTTGGGCAAAATGATGATGATTGGCAAGTGTATAAAACAATAGTGAGCGATTTTATTCTATATTTTTATATAAAATTTTTTTTTTTTTTTTTTTAATTTTCTAATTTGGATCGTTATTAAATAGAATCGTGACGGTGGTGATACGGATTCGGAGGAAGAGCAAGAAAAATTGCAGGAAATGGAGCAAATTTTAAGAGAACATGACCTCGAATTTCAAAAGTACGCGCGTAATGTTTTTTTTTTTTTGATTTTGTGAGAAAATAAATTTTATTTATTTAATTTTAATTTGTAGAGAAATGGAGAATTCGCAAGAACCGAATTTTACATTTAATTTGGCTGAATATTATCAATTGCATTTGGGAATTGAACGTGTCAGGTATTTTATTTGTTATAAAAATATTATTAATTATTATTCATATTTGTTTTGTTTTAGAGTTCCTGAACTCATTTTTCAACCATCTATGATGGGCATCGAACAAGCGGGAATCGTCGAATCGCTCGGATATATTCTAGCAAAATATTCACAAGAACAACAAAATAAAATGGTGCAGGTAAATAACCAAAAAAAAAAAAAAAAAAAAAAAACAAATAAATTGTTATATTTTATTAAAATTCGGATCGGTTTAACCCGAACCAATAGCAAACCGTGCAAAAGGGTTGTGCGAATTTTTGGTAATGTGTAAGTCACGTTTTGGCCACTTTTTTGGATCTAAATCTACAAAATTTGTCTAAAACGTGGCCGAAATGTTACCAAAAAGGTGGAAAAAATTACAGATTGTAATTTTCCGTGACGTTTTGTAATTTTTCGACTCTTTAGTGACGTATCGGTCACGTTTTGGGCACTTATTTGGTTTTATTTTTAAAAAATTGGGTCAAAATTAGTATCAACTGAAAATTTGTTACAACTTTGAATATTTCGATTGAACTAATAAATAACTTCAGCGGTTGATTAGCCGAAGGTGGCATGGTTCCGCGAAATGAAAGGTTTAGCCCGTGGGTCATTTTCTCCTATTTAACTTACATCGAATCCGCAGCCATTCCTCACATATTTTCCGGCTTACGAATTCCATAACTTTAATTGGAAGTAATTTAGAGAAATATTTGAAAACATAATGGAATTTATGACATTTAATTAATTACCGGATGATTAATGGCATTCCAAAGTACCGAACAACTGTTAAAACCACATTTTTTTTTTTTTTTTTTTTACAAGAAGGAAAATGAAGAAACAAAAGTTGAATTTAATTTTTTTTTGATTTTATAATTTAGGTTGTTTTAGGTAATCTGATGCTGTTTTTAATTGGCAGGTCGTGTCATATTATTTTTTTTGACAAGTTTTAATGAAACTCATTCTTGTCACTACATATCAAAGAAGGAAAAAAAATTGTCATGATTTAAAAAAAGTTTGCAGCAAGTGGTTGAAAAAAATGAGCAAATTAGGAGAGATAACGAGCAGAGTGGATATGTTTGTCATTCATTTATGGCTTAAGGAAGGCGCATGAGTGAAAAGCGTAAAATGTGTTGGGCTTTTACTTAACCTTAACTTCACCAGATGGGCCCAAAGTAATTAGAAACACAAGTTGAAGTGGAACATTTGCATTGTAATTTGGTTTTATTTTTTTGTTTTTTGGGGAGATTTTTGTGGAAGTTTTGTTGGGAAGAAAAATTTGATTTAGAAAAGTTTTATTATAATAAAAAAGTTTTATTACTAATAAAATTTTGGTTTGGGAAGATTTTGTTGTTGAAGAAAAAGATTGGAAGAATTGGATGAGAAAAAAAAGGATTCAGAAAAATTTTGTTATGAAAAGAAAATTGATTTAGAAAATTTTTTTTCTCAAAATGAGAAAATGATTTAGAAAATTTTTTTTCTCAAAATGAGAAAATGATTTAGAAAATTTTTTTTCTCAAAATGAGAAAATGATTTAGAAAATTTTTGCTGTAAGAAAATGATTTAGAATAATCTTGTTATGAAAAAAAGTGATTTAGAAAAATTGATTTATTTAAAAAAAAAGATTTTGAAAGGTTTTGATTGTTTAAAAAAAATTGATTTAGAAAATTTGATTTAAACAAAAATTGTGTTATTATAAAAAAAATTATTATTAGAAAAGATTGATTTAGAAACATTTTATTATAAAAATATTGATTTAGAAACATTTTATTATAAAAATATTGATTTAGAAACATTTTATTATAAAAAAAAGTGATTTGTACCTAACCTAGAAAAATTTTCTTACAAAAATTGTTCCAAAAATTGATTTAGAAGAATTTTATTATCAAGAAAATTGTTACAAAAATTGATTTAGAAAAATTTTATTATCAAAAAATTGATTTAGAAAAATTTTATAATCAAAAAATTAATTTAGAAAATTTGGTTATAAAAAAATTAATTTAAAAAAATTTTATTGCAAAAATATTGATTTAGAAAAATGTTATCGCAAAAAAAATTGATTTAGAATAATTTTATTATCAAAAATATTGATTTAAAAATTTTTTTTTTATAAAAAATTTAATTTTTGAAAAGACTTAACAATTAATTAATAAAAAAATTTTAATTTCATTATTAAAAATTGATTTAGAAACACTTTTAAACTCAAAGAACTAATAATAATCATAATAAGCAAAAAATCAATAAATTGATTGTAAATACTTAAAAAAAAAAAAAAAATTTATTTTATTTATTTTAAAAAAATAAAATAAAAAGAAGATCCAATTTACCTTTTTGTCTCATTTCCCCGATTTAGAGATAACTGTACGTGGTCATCATACACAAAAAGGGTCATGTGGGGTTGGGTAAAGTGAGGGGTACCATTCCATCCTAATGTGAAATCAGTGTAACGACATTAGAGTGTCCTCCATGTGCTTTTAATTAAGTCGAGTGACGTTCTCTATATCCTGCACTTAGTTAGTTATTTAGATATTTCTCGTTTTTTAAAACCACTTTGAAGTAATATTTTATGTTCTCATTGCAGAATGTTTTCTTAACCGGGGGGTGCGCCCTTTTCCCAGGTTTTAAGGCCCGTTTGGAGAGGGAGCTGTTGGCCATTCGTCCATTCCAGTCAGAATTTCGTGTCACCATGGCAGGTAAGACGGGGCGTGAGCGCGATGATCGTCACATTCTCATAACTTTATCAGACTCGCTGCTGCCTCAGCACACTCGGGCCCAAATGTGCTCCCATTTAGCAACTCCCCAAAAAAAAATGAAGGGGGAGGGAAGAAATCAGTAAAGCCAGGAGGAATTTTCACCGCCATAAAAAGTCATTAAAGTGATAGAAAGCAGATATGAAAACGGAATATGCCCGAATAAATGGGTGTGGGACTAGAATGAATAATATAAAAATAGGATTTAGATTGGCTGTGATTTATTTTTATTTTGTTTTAAATCATTAACTAAACACTAGGTTGATCCGCAATGTTTTTGCTGTTTATGGAAATACCAAATACCATATATTGTTAAAAATGGTACTGCGGTACTTTTATCCGGTGTCCGTTCATTTATTCGATGGCCATTTATTCGCCAGGAATGAATTGTATTTTGGTCATATGAGTTTAGTTCAGGATAGGTAAGGTTAGGTTAGGTTAGGTTAGGTTAGGTTTACCGGTGAATAAATGACCGTCGAATAAACGATATGATCTCTTTTGTCTTGCCTTAAAGTACCGTGTACTTGTAATCGCGGTACTTTTTTGCCGATCCAAAGTACTGTGTATTGGTACGGCTATACTTTTTGGCTCGGTATAGGACTACTTCAACGTGGAAGACCAGCCTGAGAAATTAGAGCAGGATTTGTCATTGAGTGCGGATATCTGGCAGAGCACTGGTGCACTAAAGGAGAAGGGTGCATGGGGTATATTACAATAATACTGAGTGAGCAATGAAGAAATTTTTAACATGACAGCTGTAGAAGATGAGGAAGAAACTGAACAAAATGGTAATATCTACTTTGTCATTGCAGAAATTTTAGGTTTTATATTGCGGATATTGGTTTTATTTTATTTTTGATTTTAATTAATTATTATTAACATCTCTCATGGTTGAGGTGTAGAGTTTGATGAGGCTTATGTCCGTTTAAGGACAAGTCTGGCATGGTAGAAAATATAATACGGTACAGTGTCCGATTTTGTTGGAGTCCCGGGTAACTTAAGCGGTAGAGCACCCGTCCAGCAAACGGGGGATCTGGGTTCAACTTCCGGCTCGTGACTCCTCAGAGTTTGGGCAGTTTTGTTTTTTTCAACCAAAAAAATTAAGGACAGTGTGACTTCCAGTCCCCCCAGAAGGGCACGACCACGCCACATTCCTCCACGGATTAAGTCCTCTAATCCGCCCACGAGGATTGGCTCTCGCTAATTTCTAACATCGATATAACTGTACTAAACCGGAAATAAAGATAGTCTGACTAACAACGCTGGTCACGACGGACTCACAGACAGGAGTAAAGTAAAACCAATAATTGCGATATGATCTAAACGAAGTTATAATCGAAGAATCAGACGCCGTATTTCATCGATTAAGAGCCGCCCTCGAATAGTAGCCGCAGCTAAAAATCGAGGCCACAAATAAACAAAAATGAAGTTGGAAGAAACATTCCACGTTCATTTCACAGCTGTAACGTTTGTTCTATGTATGTTTTGAATCTCAATACGAGCGTAGAATGAATGAAAAGACTGAAAAACAGCCACCGCTTCGTACAATAGCCGGGGCCGAGAGATGCGGTATTTTAGCTTTATAAAGACTTTTATTTATCTCGGTTTCGTTATTGGAGCACGGGTGTTCAATGAGAGTATTTACGGTCAACAGCAACCTTGATATTTAATCGCTGTAACGGACAAGTTGTTGCTTGGTTGTACCATCCATCATTGATTAAGAAAAGGGATTTGAGGAGTAGAGATGGAATGGAACCCAGGGGTAATTTGGATTGATCAGAGGGGGTTTGAATTCAATGTGCACACGTTGAAAAATGATGGTGAGATGTGAGAAGTGGACAGGAAGACTCAGCCAGAGGTGGTTTTACAGTTTTTAAATCCACCACTCCATTTTGATGTTTGTCGAAAACAAAAACAAATGGTTTGCTCCTGCCAATACTAAATCCTGGTTTGGAAAGGAGGATTAAGGAATAATTGAAATAAATTGTTACTGGGTTGGAGGGAATGGAATGATCGAATCGAATGTTGGTGTAAAAAAGCCAATTTTTGGTTCTGTCATTAAATTTTAATGGGTTCGATTGTTTTTTGTAGGGGATCCAGTGCTAGATGCGTGGAATGGAGCTCGTAATTGGGCATTGGATGGTGAAAATATTAGTAAGTTTTCCATTACTCGAGCCGAGTACGATGAAAAAGGAGGAGAATACTTTAAAGAGCATGCTGCTTCCAATGTGTATTATCCTTCGCCGCCGCCTGTTGTCATACCCACCAAACCTCCATCAGTCACAACCGCAGTGGCGACCGCACCAACAACAACCAGCACTACAGTTATCGCCGGCAATTAATCGTCTACGTAAAAATAGTCAATTTTGTATTTTTAATTTTATTAATACAAATAAAGAAAATATTCTTAAAAATGGGTGTTAAAGCAAGTTACGCCCAGAATTCGAATAACGTGCAAATGTATAGGAAAACCCCTCTGTGTTTCAAAGTTGGTGCAAACAATTTCTTTTAAACATAGATGTTTTAAGGGAGAAATTTGATTTTTAAACATTTCGACCTTGTTCAATCGTTTATCCAGGCCCATCCCTAGGAATTTTACTGCTTCGTGCAAAATTTGCTGTCTTATGCAAAACGGGCCCCCCCTGCACATTGCACGTGTTGCATAGCTAATAGAGCCGACACTTCGTTCATCCAACCAATCCTGAAGTGCGTCGAAGCCGGATTAAACTTTGTGGGGGGGCCCCTAGGAATTCGAAATGTTAGGGGCCTCTTACATTTTACCGCCTGACTTGTGACACACTAACTCAAAAAATCTTCATTTTTGGAGTTTTCTTGTGCACGAGGGCCCCTAAAAGGTGAGGGGTCCCTAAAAGGTGAGGGGCCTTTCTGTTTGATAAACTGGTCCTGGCTAACCTGTACCGAAAAATAATAGTTTGGTCTCGGTGTTTTTGAAGCTTTTATTCAGCTTTGGTCGTTAAATGCGGGGCCTCTAACAAGTGCGGGGTCCGTAGGCTGGCGCTTACTCCGTCTATTTATTAATCCGGTTCTGAAGCGTGTAACAAACTGCATTTGTCGTTCGATTGGTTTTCATCGATGAATTCCTGGCGCCAGGGATTTTCAGCGGTGAAACATTTTTTTGCTCGTAGCGCCATCTGTTGCGGATGTTTCAAACAAATCCTAATGGGTGTTTTGGTCACATTTGAATTTCTCAGGATGGAATGGTTGATTTTCAAATTTTCTATTGGTAAATTCTCGTATAAAATACATCTTGCGCTTGAGTAATTTTAGGGATTAGGTCAGCACTCATCTTCCTGACCTAATTGTCTCGACAATTACCCATTCGCGCTCGGTATATCACTACTGATAATTTGACCAATGAGGAAAGCCATTATAAAACAGCCATCGTTCATCCAACCAATCCTGAAGCGCGTAAAAAACTACATTCGCCATTGCATCGGTGTCAAAAATTTTCATTTTGATAATTCCAGCTTTGTTCCTGGCGCCACCTACTGCGAATTTCACAAAACAAATCCTAGTGCGAATCCAGGATAAGATTCGTGCTGACCTAATTGTCCCGACAACTACTACTGATACCACTACTGATAATTTATCAAAACATTAAAAAAAAAAAAAATTGATGATTTTATAATAATAAAATCTGTGTATAAAATCTTAATTTGACTAGGGCTTAGGTGTGATTCAACTCTCTCGTTACGTTGCTTGATGAAAAATCTAGGGAAGCACGATACAATTCATCACGAAGGGAGAAATCTATTCTATCAGAGTGCCCTTTGGGGTCTCTTATCAGTCCCTAAAACCGTGGCCTTATCAAACCCTAGTCTGGTGCAAATTAACTTCTCACTCACCCTTTCGCTCCGAACCGTCTCAGGAAGTAAAAATGGGGTTCGCGAGTGATAAACTCACTCCTCTCGTGAATTTACACGAATCAAACCGATAACAGTTGTTTAAAAGCGAGGCGACATTTAACCCTCTCGTTCTCGACGTTCCCGACGTTCCAGACCCTAAAATCACACACGAGAGAATAAATTCATACGTAAAATTTCACTTTTATTATCTCCATACGCGGTGCAAATGTCCACATTGTCGGTTAAATGTTAAAAGCACGTTAAACCGTTTTCTTTTAAAGGTTCGTTCGTAAGGTGTATTTTTCAAGTTAACGGCGAAATCGCCAGTGCGGAACAGATGGGGTGATGAAAAGGGGTCGGTCTGGCGCCAGAATCTTTTCCTCAACTTTTTTAATAGACTCAAAACAAAAGGGGGAGAAGAGTCAGTGGACTGAAAAATGGCGCGAGACTCGAGGCCCCTTTCTAGCTAAAGCTGATGAAGGGTCTTTCCATTTGTCACGCTTCTTGCACCTGGTTGCTAGGCAACGGCATCTTGATGTAAAATGACGATACCAGCCCACGTTTGGTTTGAAAAGTGTTCTTCGGAATGGCCGAGTAATGCGACCTATCGTCCCGTTTGATCTAAATTGGTAAAGTGTTGATGATATTGGTATTCGTCCCGTGAGAGAAAAATAAAACATTTTTTTTTTTTTTTTTTTTTTTTTTTTTTTTTTTAAATTTATAGAAAAATTTTCCACTAAAGTGGTCACTGATGGCATCGTCGTGGATGAGTTAACAGGGGTCTAGTTACTTCAGTTTTTTTTTTAAGTTTTTTTTTTATTAAAGTGTTTGGTAGGTAAATAAAGGGAGAAAGTGAAAATACTCAAAAAATGTGCGAATATTATTAATTAAACAGATAAATATTAATTTACAGGAATACATTTATCCCCCGATTTACGCGGCACTTGTTTTACACGATTTCGCTTTTACATGGTTTATAAATTAACAGATTTTAAAAAATTGATAAAAATGTATAT
>JAQFXT010003077.1:0-10100 GCA_034683725.1 Strigamia crassipes
ACTTTTATTCACTGGCAGACTTTAAGCATTTGTGTGGTCGGCCCCCTGTGGCCATTGTCCACACTACACTCTCACAATTTCCACGTGTAACCAGATCCGGCAGACAAGTAAAAACTCCAATCCGATTACATTTGTAAAAAGCCAAAAAAAGGAGATGTGTTGTTAGCTGTATTACATACATATCACGTACATACAGCGTATGTACGGAGCGATACAATTGGTCAACATGGATTGACCAATGGTTATACATGTAACTGATTAACACTGGAATAAACACTTTTTAGTTAAACCTAATACTGACTAGTCATTCATTCCTGATAACACATTTTCACAATGCGATTTTCACTCCAACTACTTCTGCCCTAGTGGCAGATGACAGGTAGTTATGTTCGAAAGTTTCTCTAATAACGATAGGTTGAAGTTGGTTGTTAGTAGTTATCAATCTCCCACCACACTTTCCATTTTTCGTTTTCCACTTTCTCCATTTCAACTAAATTCGCTATGGTTTCCTCTTTTCTGTTGTGTATACATAGCCGTCCATACAGTTTCGTCCCCGATGTTGGATTTGCTAATTGTAATGTCCGTAGTATTCAGTCTTGAACTTGTGGTGTTCGGTGTTCGTTTGCCGTGTTCGTTTGCGATGTTCAGTTGCTGTGCTCGTATGCGGTGTTTGGCTGCTGTGTTCATTGGCACATGGTAAAACGCCGAACGGCCCGATTTTGCAAAAACCTGAATGCGCTTGTCTTTGGTGTGCCACGTTCGCTTCATTTTTCTTGGCCGAACGACCATACAAGTGGCCGGACGCCACTATTTCATGACCGTACGGCCAAATAAGTGGCCGGACGCCACTATTTCATGACCGTACGGCCAAATAAGTGGCCGGACGCCACTATTTCGTGGCCAAACGGCCAAATAAGTGGCCGAACGCCACTATTTAATGGCCGAACGCAACTTTTTTGTGCCCGAATTTTTACCGCCAATGATTTATACTGCCAAATATTTTTTTTTTTAATTTTTTTATGTTTTTTTTCAGATAACAGACAAGCCATGACAAGACAAGACAAGAAATTTCTTTTTATGTATTTACATGTAACAAAATAATTTAAATAAATACAACAACAAAAAAAGTTGATTTTTTGTGTGTGTGTGTGTTTATATTTTGTGTTATAAAAATTTTATTTTGGCAAATTAGATGGAATTAATAATAAGAGGCCACCTGTATTTAGGTCCCTGTAAAGGATCACCGGAAAAGTTAAATTAGAAATAGAAAATGGAAGGTTTTGAAGCACTGTTTCAAATTTTAAACCTGTGCCAAGAGCAGCTACAACTTGGAATTTTTGCGTGTAATCATCTTCATTTTTTTTCTTTCAGTGTCTCTTCTTCTTTCGTCGTCATTTCTCCTTCTCTCGTCGTCTCTTCTTCTCTCGTCGTCATTTCTCCTTCTCTCGTCGTCTCTTCTTCTCTCGTCGTCTCTTCTTCTTTCGTCGTCTAGTCTGCTTCTATCGTCGTCTCGTCTTTTTTCTGCCGCCTTCCTCTTTTTTTCTTTCACTTCTTCACGTTGTCAGGGCCCTTTTGAGCACTTTTTTCCTGGACGTCTTTCTTGCCCACCCCCTCGTCTTCAACCTTGGCCCCGCCTATGCCTACGTCCACGACTACGCCCTCGCCCTTGCCATTGGCATTGGAAATTATTATCATATAAATTGTCATTACTGGCATTAACAGTGACATTAGCAGTACCATTACTGGCATTAACATTGCTGTTTTCATTGACGATGCATCCTCGCTCCAAAATTCCATTTTCTACCGATTCAGCCATATTCTGAATGTAATGCTATTGATGACGACTGCTGATGATTGTACAATTCGAATATGATATATATAGTCAAATTAACTGTGCACATTGCATAAACGTTCGGTAAACATGCACGTTGCATAAAAGCTGCATAAACATGCATGTTTCATAAACGTAGGGATGACGTTGTAGCGCCTTCTGACAGGAGGCTGGAAAAACAAATTTATCTGTGTCTATTATTAAAAAAGGTATATAATTTTGTTCGAAATTCGACTTTTTTTATTCAAAATTTTATTTTTGTTCATCTAAAACAAGTGGCCAAACTGCCAAAAAAGTGGACAAGAATGCTTCACTGCAGCGCACCCGCAAAAATCACGGGTGTATTGCAGTAAAGGCACTTTTCAGATTGCAGACAGCAATTTTAATGTGAACAACGGCACTTTTCCACTCTTTCCATACACGCAAGTCGCTGTTTTTTTTTGCTTTGTTGCGATTGACATCTAAACTAGACAATTGGTACATTGAAAGTAGTCCTTAATTTTCAAATCATTTGAAGTTAACTTCACACAGCATTTGTGAAACCATGTACGGCAATCCACACACAACAACTGCTTTTCACTATGGCTCTCATTGTGTTGGCACTCATTGCTTCCAAATATCGTCCAGTTATGATCAATATCAATTTCTTTTTGTAAAAAATTCATTACAACACTAAACTTTTCTTCACCCAGTTTTGAAACTTTATCCTTTGCAATTTTGTTTATTTCCTCCAGAGTCAGAACTGCTTTGGCTACTGCAGCATTTAATTCTTTACTTGGATTTAACTTATCCTGTGATCCAAGAGGTACGACGACACTTCACAGTTGGTTTTTTAGGTTTTGCAAATCCATGATCTTGCTTTTTCACTGATAAACTCACAATTTAAGACATTGCTTTATATAGCTGAAGCATACACACACACAAATACACCACAATCAAAACTGTTGTATTGTTGTGGGGCATCAATACAAATTCTAGCCTCCCATTCACTTTGTAGAAATGGAATATCTGCTATTATGTAAGATGCAGCAGCAATTATTATCAAATAAATAATGATATTGTTGTAATTTTTTCCACTCGAATACATTGAATCTAAAATGTACACACATTTATGTCAAAAAGAGACTACTCCCAGACACCAATGTAAACTTCCTACATTGATCAGGACAAACAGTAACTCCTTGTTCAGACTTTTGTTGCAAACTAAATATTTTACTATATTTTTCCATCAAGTATGAGGTCTCTTTTCAGAAGCATCAAATAATTGTTTAAACCAAGTAGGGCACATAAAAGCTATTTCATTCATATTGTTCGCATTAATCTCGATTGCAATGAAATGATTTTTTCAAGTTTCTAAACTTCTTAATTTGTAGCTAAACTATATAACTAAATATATGAAAATTTGGGTTTTTTTAAACGCCAAACAATTGCTTTATTCAAATTCAACAATATTAATTTGTTTCGCTTAACCTTTAAATCAACTATTTCGTGTTATTTACTGAGTGAGTGAATTTTTCACTCACTTTCTAAACTTTTGAAATGTAGTTGTACATTAAAGAATAGAACTCATGCAACGTTCGTTCAATTTTCCTTACATTAGTTCTATGTTGTTAGAATAAACAATTGCAATGTGCTCCATAGTAGCAACTTCTAACAAGAGATGCAACGCTTAACCGCAAAGATATGATTGGAACAAAAAATGTTTTAAAAAATAGATATAATAACAATATTACCAGTCGGTGTGTTGGTCATCTATTACAAGCAGTGTTTTGCATCTATCCTTGTTGTAATGAGCCTTGGCCGTTGGGTCAATGCGTGAAGTTAGTGATCCGACGCGTTGCAGAAGGCTGACAGCGGCACTGCTACTCTTGGCAGGGGAGCTTGGGGCGCTCGTGGTCGAACTAGGCTTCAAGTTAAGCGTGAGGTCACTGCCTCCCCCAGCCCCCCCTGGTGTGCGGCCATGTTGTGGTTGATTGACGTCAGTTGTTCCTTCGCCCTCGCCCTCGCCGTATTCGCCACTCAGATCACCTGAGGAGAATCGTCTCCTCAGGTAGTTCATGTTACTCGTAAATGATTGGCGAAAACTTGAGAACGAAATTTTGGCGGTAGGTTCGTTCGACGAAATGCCAGCTGCAGATGGAGCCACGTGGCTACTGATGGCGGCGGGTTGTGCAGCGTCCAACTTGAAGCCTTAGGTGATCACGAAAAAAAAGATGGTGGCTACAATACGCATGCACGTACGATACGCACGAAGCAAAGGTGGAGCGTCACAGTCCACAAGCAAACATCGCACATCGAGTAGTCATGAGTTCCTATCAAATAAAAAAAATTAAAAATTAAAACTACCTTTTCAAGACAAACAGCTGTAATCAATTGTATCAATTTGGACCACTTTCAATAGAGAGTTTGCACCAGAGTACTTGTGCATTATAAAAAGTAAAGTTATATCCTTATACTCTTATAACAGGATATAACCAGTGTTGTGCGCGGTACGCGCTACTGTAGCGGCGCTACTTTTACCCTCCGGTACTGGTACCGCAGTTGCGCTACTATTTTTATGACCCAACAATGTACTGGTACCGCAACCCGGAGTTAAAAATATCAGAAGTAGCGCGTACCGGATTTTGCGGTACACGGTGCGCTACTACGATAAGAATATGCGGATCGGGTGGGTTATATAAAGTGTGGCAACACACTAGCCCCCAAACAAAATGTATTTGGTGCATATTTGCATTCGTGTGCAATACGTTTGTGTCTCATTCACACAACACCGATGTATTGTATACTAATGCGAATACGCACCAAGTTTGTTTTGTGTGTGTATAAATGTACAATTTGCCAAAATAAACCACTTTTTGTGTATGACAACGGTTTCGGTTAGGCATTCATTTAATCTATTACTGTTGTGATCGTGACTGTCTATTCTGCTTCTACATTTCTGTTTTGTCCAAATTAAATGGCCTTTATCGAATCGCAATCAGCGTCGCAGTTTAATCAGTCGATAAATTTAATAACAGAAGAAGTTGCTGCTGACTCCAATCGTGATCAAGTTGACAAGTTTGCAGCAAATTGGCGTCCTGATGTGCAACGTGTTTTAACTCAAAATGAAAGCAATCAATTAATTGTTCGCTACGTAGTTGAAGAAATGCTGCCTTTATCAATCGTAGACAAAACGTCTGTTCAAGATTACAGTTTCACCAGAGCACCAGTCGCCGTTCCAAATCGCTGAAAATTAACACAGTTAATCAGAATCAACTACAAACATGCATTGGATCAATTAATTGCGACATTCAAAGATATCAATTACTTATGTGCGACGGCAGACTTGTGGACAGGAAACAATAAAAGTTATTTGAGAGTGAATGCTCACTGGTTGGACCAGAAAACACTGGAAGAAAAATCTGTTGCAATTGCATGTGCCAGGATGCAACAATGCACTTTTCATTCGCTAACTCGTTAACTGGTCGAGATAAAGCAAAAATTCCAATGAGAAAGTTGTAGAGAATCTTAAAATTACCCTAAACACATTGGTAACCAATTGAAAATTTAAAACAATAACTCTAAAAACAATAAACACATAGCACAATAAAATTATTTATTTCAAAAATGACATAAGAAAATAAAGAAAAAAAAATTACAGAAAATGTTCAAATTGTTTTCCATTTTAACCAATACATAGCTGAAAACATGTTATTTGATTGGTGTACATTTTTTCAAACATGTTGATATCAATTGTGAGACGGGCATTCTGGATGCAAGTTTTAAGGTCATCCAAACTTATCGGTGGTGTGTCATGCACAACAGTTTTTAAGGGTAATTTTAAGATTCTCTACAACTTTCTCATTGGAATTTTTGCTCTATCTCGACCAGTTAACGAGTTAGCAAATAAAAAGTGCATTGTTGCATGTCTTGCATAAAATTTGATTACACCATTGGATTCGTCATCCCAACTTTGCTATAGGCTGGTCTGCTTAGTTTTTTTAAACAATGTATATTTATTCTGGAAATTGGCTGTAACATCTTAAACGAAACACCTTGTATACATATACTCGGCCCCCAAGTCACTAGCTCCATTGGAAAATCTAACCACAGTTTCTCGCAGTATCAGCAAACCTCGGGAATAGAATTACAACTTCGGTCTGGTCCGTCGTTCGACTAAATACTCGTGATCAAATTGACCACCGCCTTTACGCACCTTGGTTGTCTTAATTTAAGTGACAGGCTGTGCTGGAACAGGTAGAGGTTCAGTTGAGATCACCGGAGGAGGTGGTGATAATGCGACTTGAGGAAGCAGTCCTTGTGGCTTATTCAGCATAGTATAGTCCAAATCCATTGGTTCCTCATCAACCATAATCGTCGTACGTTTAGGGTTCAAGACTTTTCACTCCTGATTTTTCTTCAACGCACTTGACATCACTCAATTCAACCGCTCGTGAAAGTTCAGGCAACCATATCCGATAACCTTTTGTAGTCCACGAATAACCCAAAAAAATTCCATGACATGCCTTGTTGTCCAGTTTGCCTCGTACAAATACATTGACAAAACTAAGACACCCGAATTTCCTTAAATGACGCACGGATGGTATTCGACCGTAGTACAGTTCCACAAGTGTCTTAATATTGTTCAGCTTGATCACACATTTCCGGACATAGTTAAAAGACAATTATTAATGAGATTATTAATGCTCGACCCAAAACCGCAACATCATTCTGCTGTGGAGTGTATGTATCTGTGCGTTCTTGTCTTACATGGTTATCATCCAAGTAAGTCCCAAACTCATTCAAACAGAATTCTAATCAGTTATCAGTTCTGATTGCAATGACCTGTTTGTTCAAAAATCTTTCAATCCTGGCTACGTGTACAAAACAGTTCCAATACATCCGATTTGTGTTTCAGAATGTATACCGTAGTTAAGCAAAAGAAATCGTCTGTTATAGTTAAGAAATATTGAGAACCGGACAATGATGGTGTACGAAGAGGTCTACACATTTCCATATATAGGAGTAGTGGCATCTCCCTTGACTGAATACCAGGTATTGGCTTATGCAAAATTGTCTTCTTTTTAGCAAGGTCACATACTGCTTAATGCTTTCGGAAACGTGGAAGTCCATTAACAGCTCCGTCTTGACTCATTATGACAACAGACCTAAAGTTTAATATACTTCTTTTTGCGTAACTATTCTTTGTTTTAACTTCATTAAAATTTGACGTGTTAAAGTATACGCTCAATAAAGGTTGATTCTTCCCAAAACGTTTTCGACTGCCTCCGGTCTTCCTCAGTGGGATATGAGGACTTTATTATTGTGATGATACATTTATAATACACATGTTTGAACGTATCTATTTCGTTCCGGCAAGTTGTACGATTTTGTACAATTTTGTGTTTTCCCGTCGTCTGCTGTAGTTTCTGCGTCGTCTACTTTAGTGTTGACTAAGCTTGTTACGTTGTTTGTTTGTTGGTTTATGACAACAGTTCCCTGTTTCTCTGCCTCCTCTATTTGGATCACTTTATTCCTGAAGTTGAAGGCCTGATCGGGATATAGTGTGGTAAAACACCACTCCGTGTCCTTTGTCCCTTTGTTACCATTGAGATATCTTCCTTCGCATATCATACGATTGATATGGAGACGTACAACTTGCCGGAACGAAATAGATATCTACAAACATGTGTATTATAAATGTATCATCACAATAATAAAGTCCTCATATTCCACTGAGGAAGACCGGAGACGGTCGAAAACGTTTTGGGAAGAATCAACCTTTATTGAGCGTATACTTTAACATGTCAAATTTTAATGAAGTTAAGACCTAAAGTTGATGTTATCGAAACGTTCATGCCACGGCTGCTTGGAGGCTTCCACGGTTTCACCCATCTTACTGTCTGATGAGGAATGGTTTCCTTTATTGTCTTTTGTCGTGAATTGTAATCTAGACACCTGAGTTGTTTGAATCTCTACCTCCATGGTTTTGACACGATAAAGACCGTTCTTCTTATATCCGAGCATGATGACTTTTGTTTTGTCTGGAGTGTATACACAAACTCAACCGCCACTAATCTCTACAATACAGTTAGCATCATCAATTCAAGGTCCAGAGAGTAAGTTCCGGCGAAGATCTGGCGTAAAACAATCTTTAGCGTTAATAGCACTATTTTGCCATTTACAACACTCGCAAGTCTCACTTTAACAAGGTTCAATGCCCAAGAGTCAGTAATTCGCTACTTAATTCTAGTGGTAGTATTATCCTATCACACTAATCTAACATTTGTAAATTGGAATAAAAAAATAATAATAATAATTTGAATATTGGCTTCAAAAGCTGACTTCAGTGTTGCAAAATACATTGTCCAATTGTCGTCAGTCGTTTACGAACTTGGTAAAAACTCGTCAATAATTTTTCGAAAAACTCGAATTCCGCAAATTGTCCACCGAAGATCGCTTTTCTATACCACGTTTACGCTGTCGTTCTTTAATAGAAAAAGCTCCACGTATAGTTCCGAACGTTGCCCTGGCCCTTGGTTTTCCGTGATCGTTGCTGTAGTTGGGTCTTGCAACATTTACGCGTATCAGGGAGAAAGCGATGCGTTCATGCCATCCTCGGTGCGCCTTGTTCCGCTTGAATACACAGGAATCTCCGTACGTCGTCTATCACACGTTTCAATGTATTTCGATGTATTTCAGACGAAAAAACAAAAGTAAGTTAAATAAATTTGTTATTGCACTTAACCACACAAGTCCTGAAGTTTTTCAGAGTCCTAGTACACCAATAATACTGCTGTGGTCCTTAGAGCATAAGCACCGCCATCTTGGATTTCGCTATAGTGAGGTGATAGATCCACTTGTTGTGAAAAAAACAAAAAACTCTAAATTCCTGGATTCCCATTACAGTAGTTGTTGGGGCCCATAACCAATGTTAGGATGCTGACAGAGCTTATGCTCAGTTGTGATAGAGAATAAAAAAGTCTGTTCATTTCACAAACATGGTATCTTGAATGGTGTTTATTCAGTGGCAAAAAAACACAACTAAGAGACAAATGTAAAAATAGTCTATGGTAACCAACAAACAATAACTGGCTTAATGTGACATTCTCATTAAGCAAAGCAAAAATATGAGAAATGAGAGCTTAGTATATAAAATAAGTAGTTCATGCAATTTAACTAATTGATATTAAATCTAACAACAGTAACGCCGTTGTTAAAGTAACGTCAATGTGATGTTCTAATTGCGGAATTCTGCAGAACTGTGACTTCTGCGAAACTGTGACTTCTGCGAAACTGTGACTTCTGCGAAACTGTGACTTCTGCGAAACTGGGACTTCTGCGAAACTGGGACTTCTGCGGAACTGGGACTTCTGCGGAACTGTGACTTCTGCGAAACTGTGACTTCTGCAAAACTGGGACTTCTGCGGAACTGGGACTTCTGCGGAACTGGGACTTCTGCGGAACTGGGACTTCTGCGGAACTGGAACTTCGCGGAACTGGGACTTCTGCAAAACTGGGACTTCTGTAGGCCCATGAGTGACTTTTCACCATGGAGTCCTGGTACTTTGCTAATGTATAGTGAGGCTGCCACATATTTATTTATTCATTGTATTGGAATAACACTCAAAATAGGATGTTATATCCACAATCGAGATGTGCCTTACGAGTTACCGTAAGTGAAGTTTATTTGTAATTAATATTATGTTTATTCGATGTGTTGCGCAAGTTTCTGTACCTTTTGTAGCGCCACATCAAAACTTCTGTAGTTTTCTGTTAAGACAACGCATGATGCCACTTCACTGATAGACGTATCAGCTTTGGCACCATGCGTCCTATACTATTGTATTCTTACTTTCGGATGTCGCCACTACTGATCACAGTGGCGCTTCTTTTTGTATATATATTTTGATCTTGGAGGCTAGTCAAGATGGCACCTTCCATGAGGAAATGTAGCTCCTCCTTTGTTTAAGTGTCTTTTGTTAATAAATATGTATTTTTGGTAATTTATTTGCAGTTATTCGAGTCCCTAGCGTGCAGGGTAAGCGCTAGGGACAATTTCACGTCAATTTTGGGCATTTACTCGTCCAAAAACATCGCACGCTCGTTTTCCAACATCGCACTCGTTATTGAATATCATGTGCGCACATTTGAGAGTTTGTTTTGCGTAAATACACGCTTCCACATTACTAAATTGCGCTCCCTTTGCTGCAACTTCTGCGGAACTGGGACTTCTGCGGAACTGGGACTTCTGCGGAACTGGGACTTCTGCGGAACTGGGACTTCTGCG
>JAQFXT010003078.1:0-10095 GCA_034683725.1 Strigamia crassipes
CCGTAAACTTAAATTAGCATTGTTTTAAGGTCTGTAAACATAAATTAGCATTGTTTTAAGGTCTGTAAACATAAATTGGCATTGTTTTAAGGTCTGTAAACATAAATTAGCATTGTTTTAAGGTCTGTAAACATAAATTAGCATTGTTTTAAGGTCTGTAAACCTAAATTAGCATGTTTATTGATGTTTTTGTTGGCAGCATTAAATTAGTCACTTTTTATGGCATAATTATTAAACTAGTTATCTCCAACTTATAGACTCAGGGAGTAGTTTTCTCCTGAATTTTTTTTTTTACTTATCAGTTACTGTAATAATGATTCATCAATCATAATTCTTTAGTTATTGAGGTGTCAGTCACCCCTTTGATTTCACAGCGGGAATTAATTTTCCATTCTTTTCCCTCGTTCACTGCCCTTTGATAGCGTCGACTTTACAAGACTTAGAAGTCAGAGGTTGGAATAGGGTGGTGTTCATAGGGTTAGAGCCACAATTCGAAGACCCCACTTAAATAATGATATGCTAATTTTAATGCTACGGCGAGTTTTGCTTCGACAGAAATGAATACGTAATTAAAATGATAAAGATTCGTTTCGTGCAATTTTCATTGATTGATGGCTACTTAAACTTCCTTAAGACTAAAAAGTGCAGCAAATGGTCTCGGTAATGTGTAAAGGAGTAGCCGAAACAGTTAATTAAAGCCTGAAGGCCAAATTAAATTAAAAGTGGGTAAAACTAACAGCCGTTACCTATTTTCTTCAATTGTGTATCGCGCTAATTTCATCATGCCCTTGTTTTATATTTTTTTTAAATTTTGAAGGAATTTTCTTGTCGTTTAAAATTTATTGATAATAATTCAAATTTAAATAAAAAACAAGTAAAACTGCTTCCTCGGGCGAGGATGCTAACCACTATACTATCGAGGATTTGTCGATTTGATGAAATCTTGTTTTTTTATCTATTAGCAACTGCGGTAGATAATTTTGTGGCTGGATGTTAGTAATTAAATTGATTTAATAAGTAATTTGTAGTTGGGAAGAATTTGTAAGTTGTTTTTTAAGTTTTTGTATTTTTTTGTAGGAGTGCAGTAGCATTTGAAGGGTCACGGGATATGATTTCAAGACGGAGGATTTTGTCACGAAGTCGGGACGATGTTAATCAAGAATCGGTTCCGGTAGAAGACGAAGAGGATGTTTGGTATCAAAAAGAAAAATTATTTAAGGTATTTAATTTATATATTTTTAATATTTATATCTGTTGCAAGGTGAAATTGTGGAGTAAAACTTTGGAAAACAAGTGGGCCATTGACATATTTAATTTCATACAGTAAAAAAAAAAAAAAAAAAATTGTTTTACTTCCATATTGCAGAATTGTGTACGGAAGTGTTGCAAAACCGTTAAAAAAAATTAATTAGTGATTTTAAAAAAAAAAATTTATATTTTTATTACCCTAACAAAATAATTCGGTCAGGAAACAAAAAATTATAGTAAATAATTGAGGAAAATGAGTAAAAACAAAAAAAACAAAAGGAAAACGAGCAAAAATGCCTTTAAAACATTAAAAAAAGTGGGGGTGTCGTGATGTAACCTTTTTGACCCATTTACAAAATGTCATCCTTGCGTACACTTTTTTTTTTTTTTTTTTTTTTTTTTTTTTTTTGACAAAAACAAATCAGACAATTGGATATTGAGAAAACCAAACAAAAAAATTCTCCAAATTGCAAATTGTAAAAATCCGTGAATGCACCTCGCGTGCAATTCTAAATTGCGTCTTAAATGGACACTGAGAAGCATAGAGTAGATAATTGGCAGATGACAACTTCCAAAATTAAAAAAAAAAAAAAAAAAAAAAAAAAGGGCTTGTTGTGGATCAATCCAAAACCACCTCGTTTCACCTTGCAGGCTTGCCTCTGGCATTCCTGCCAGTTTTCTTGTCAAAAGAAGGCGTCCTTGCGTTATGCTAGACTTCCTTGACCCATTACTGAGGCTGCAGTTCTATTATTGGGCGCGAAAGGTGAAACTCGAAAAACATCACCGCCGCTTGGCCTCGAATTGCGCACGATTTTAAAAAATACAAATATCTATGAAACAATTACAAAAATGTATAAAAATTGCGAAACTATTTCCCTCCTTCACCAATTCATCGATTTTTAAAATTTAAATCATTTTTTTCCATCCATAAATCATGATTTACACAGAAATGTCAAATTTGTTGAGCAGTGAAGCACGGGGGCAGCTCGATAAGAATTCATCCAATATCGTTCAACGAGGAAACGAATTATGACAAGTTCAAGGTGGAACTTGAGGAAACCCACGATCACGCGCACCCCCGCAACCAGATTTGATGTTATTCGCTGACCCTGGGGCATCAGTTCGTACCACGCCCTTGTCTGCCCTCTCTCATAACCCCAACATTGACGGGCATAAATTTTACCCCCTAATTTTCCTTTTTCGTGCAAAATGGTCGAATCCAGACCATACGAGGAACCCGAACGCGGGTCGAAATAAGCTTGGCCGCATTTTTAAGGAGATTTTGTCCCCGGGCTTTCTTCGAAGCGGCGTTCGATTTGTATGAGTTTGAAGGGGAAAGGAGGCAAATCGGGGTGGACGACCCATCTAACTCAATGCCCCACGGCGTCCCTTTGTATAATCAGTGGCGTACGACTCAATTGACGTCATTTATTGCAGTTAAACGAAGATAAATTATGAATCAAATTTTTTTTCGCAAAAACAAAAAAAAATTTTGTCAATTTAAAAAAATATTTTTATCAGTTTAAAAAAATATTTTTATCAATTTAAAAAAATATTTTTATCAATTTAAAAAAAATATTTTTATCAGTTTCATGGCAAACTGCTTCATTAGTTCTCAATAAACGAGTGATTTTAATGTATTTTATTATCGCCAAATACGACGCTAAAACAATTTCGCCATTAATCAAATTTAAAAAAAAAAAAAAAAAAAATGAACAAAAAAAGCTAATTGAAATTTTTGGTTCGATTTTTGCCTTTGGAGATGGGTGTGGCACCAAGCAGGATTTAAAATCAAAAACTCCACTTAACTTTCAAAGCACAAACTCAAATCCAAATTTCCAATTCTCATCATTTCTCAATATTTTTTTTTTTTCTTGTCCTCATTCCTCTGTGATTAATTCAATCTCCATTCACCTGAGAATCTATAATTTAATTTGGATATACGTACAAAATCATCATTTATATCTATCCATTCCCAATAAATAAATAAATAAATAAATAAATAAATAAACCCCCAATGACATAAACAAGCAAGATGGCCGCGGTTTGGTTACAAACGTAAACAAATCATTCGTTGCGGCCATTTTGGATTGAATAATTACGTTTTATTTGTTCGTCCTCATTCACTGCACTCGTGGCACTTCCTCTTTATTTATCTTTTTGTATGGGATTGTCGTTAACCTTAAAAGAAAAGAGTTTTGCATGTCACTCGTGTTTGTTGTATATCGTTTTCTATTTGACTTCTCTTGTTAATTTGGGTTCGTTGGCCATTTTTCTTCTTTCCCCTTTGGGGCTCGTACACTATTATATTCAATTTTGTTTTCTTCCTTCCTCTTATCAATTCTTGAGTTATTTATTCCGATTCTAAAGATGAATTTCCTCGACTTTTCTAGTGAGTTTTCCTCATTTTTTTTCTTTCTTTATTTTCAATATTTTTGATTTTTTTTGAAATTTTAATTTCGATTCGAATGAAAGGTTAAGGCCAAGTGGCAACATTCGATTGGTTCGTATATTTTGCGCTAGATAATAATAATAAAGGTAAAAGAATATTTTTAAAGGCCGATGTCGTGATCTGTACATACAAATTATATGTAAAGAGGCCAAGATTCACCTGGTGTCGTAAATAAGCCACCGGACCAGCTGTTGTGTGTCCAGTTTGATGAAATTGCGGTTTCCACAAATCCATTTTTTATAAAATTAAGAAAAATACGAGGGAGCTGACATTAGCAATATTCATAGACGAGAATTTATAAATCTCTAGATTTAAAAAGATTTATAAAATTGGATTTATTTGGGATTTATGGATTTATTTTGAGATTTAATGTGTGATTTAGAGATTTTTTTTGTGAGAATTAAAGATTTTTTGTTAGATTTAGAAATTTTTTTGTGAAATTTAGAGATTTTTTGTAAGATTTAGAGATTTTGTGGTAATATTTAGAGATTTTTTTTTGTGAGATTTAAACATTTAACACGTGATTTAGAGATCTAACGTGTGATTAAAAAATTTAACATGTGATTTACAGATCAAATGCAAGATTTACAAATCAAATGTGGGATTTACAGATCAAATGTGTGTAATTTAAAGATTTGGCTTGTGATTTACAGATCAAATGTGCGATTTACACGTGATTTAAAGATCAAATATAAGATTTAAAAATTAATGTAAGATTTAAAGATTTGGCTGGTGATTTACAGATCAAACGTGCTATTTACACGTGATTTAGAGATCAAATATGAGATTTAAAAATTAAATGTGAGATTTAAAGATTTTGCTCGTGATTTACAGATCAAATATGTAATTTACAGATCAAATGTGTAATTTACAGATCAAAAGTCCCGGCTCGTGACTCCTCATAGTCCGGGCCGTTTCGTTTTTCCCACTAATAATTGTATACAAGACTGAAAAGACCAATAACTTCCGCTAAAAAAATACCACCACAAATTACTCGTATTTTAACGCTCTAGTTTAATTTCTGTTGTTTCAAAGGACCATATTCATGAAGTGCTGAGCAAATGGACACAAATCGACGACGAAATCTGGGCCAAAGTAATTTGCGTGGAACGAAACCGACGCGTGGCCAAAGCGTACGCTCGCACAGCCGTGCTGACCGTCAACGGATCCGACGACGGATTCGACGGCTACAGAATCGGCTTGAACGGTTTCGATAACCCGATGCGCGATGCCAAAACCGAAGAAGTCAAAAGACACATTGGACACGTAAGTCCAGTTTTTATTATTATTAATTTTTTGCTCCCGTTTATCTGCTGCTTAAGTATTTGGGTCAGCAGGTCAAAGCTGGTCCACGACCCACACAGCTCGAGAAAGTGACGTGTCATCAAGCACGAGGGGAAAGCGAGTCTTACTCAACTACCCTCTTAAAATCTGACCCACTTAATAATGGCCTTGGTCAAATATTTTCTTAAAAATTGTTAAATTTGAATTGACAGTGATTTTTATTTTTTTACTTCTCTGTTGTGTCACCAGGGCGTCAAGATCAAAATGGATACTGCGGGCAACATCCTTATTAAACGTATTAGCAAGAGCAATGTTTTTGTTCAAACCTGCATGAATGTCGAAGAAAATAGTTTGTCCTCAGAGGCGCTTAAACTGCCCAATGGAGCCTTGGAAATGGACAAACCAGTCAAGGTGAGCGCTATTGTTTCAACTAGTACAGGCGATTCTAAATTTTATTGCAAAAACTGGTACTCGGTCGCATATTGGCAGAATCTACCCGATTTCGGCAGCCGGAGTAACTAATCCATCAACAGGTCAAAAAAACACTGTAACGTTGTTCAGTGTTAAAATAACGGTTAAGGTTAGGTTCGCAAGAGACCAAAAAAGACCCAAAAAGACCTAACCCAGCAAGGAGCAACAACGTTATGGTGATTTTAACCTGTTGGTGGATTAGTTACTCCGGCTGCCGGAATCGGGTAGGTTCTGCCAATATGCTACCCGATCACTGGGTGGCAATCGGTCCTTCTTAGCTTCCCATTGCCAGGTGGAGCTGCTACCTCAGACGCCGATCGGAATTGTGGCCAAAGTCCAATCGAAAGTGCGGCCGTGGATCAGTTGGTTCGGACAGTCGTAACACGACCGGCATGGTATACGGACACACTTTTAGCGTCACTTTGAACCATGTGGTCATGTGAATAAAACACAGCTGTACTGCTCAGTTTGCAAGTGCACAACATGCAGTTTAAATTTGGCATCAAGATTCTGGACACATACTAGGTCTACTCAAAGACTTCTTTGATTCTTTTCATTTGAATAAACCTGTACCAGGGTCAAGCCCAATTCCAAATGAAGACACAATACATTTTAATGCAAATTGCAACAGGAAAACTTTTTACAATTTATTCCTGTCACATATCACACACTAGAAGTTTCACTAACATAACTTGATAATTGTTCACTTAACATACTAATGTGGTTCTAACTTAAATTATGTAGATTGGTTTGTTTCAAAATTGAAACCAAAGGTCAACAAAATTGCAAAAATCTTGTGTTGGTGCCTGAGACACAAATTTGAAATATGGCCGTGGCCTTTACTGTTTCTTGTCCAGTTTTGTAATAATCTGTGCTAATGACCGACTTCTCACCTTTTTTTTTTGCTAAACGTGCGAAAAAAATTTAAGGGAAAATTCTGTTTCCCCAGTGAAAATAATTTCGCACTACTTACAACACACGCTTTTAATTTTTATTGCAGATTTTCGACATGAAAAAGTTCCAACATAATGTATCCAAAGAGTTAAAACAAGCGTATCCAGATCGACGTCGATTGGAATCTCAATGTATTTCCCCCGTAATATTCGTCCGAAACGAACCAGAGATTCTGGACTGTCCATGTTGGCTCATGATTATTAATATTGTCGCCATGGACATGCTGAAAAGCAAACTGCCACCTAGTGAGTATAACTAGAATTAAAGTTTTTAAAGTGAAACTTCTTTAGGCGCGTTAGGAGTTTTGGGGTTAGAGTAATTCGAAATGCTGACGGAAGTGAGTGACGAAAATGCGTTACGCAAAAGTGGCGCCGCTTACCGACGCAAACGAAGATGCCGCCATTTTCGATTTGACTTAGATCGACGATCGACGACCGAACAGCGTGACCGATCCATCTGATCTGACAACGTTTTTACACTCTTACACTTATAATTGTCAACAATCCTCTTTTTATTTAATTCCCACAACTTGTAAACAAGAAGTTTCACTTCTTCCGTGTGGTCTTAAGCACACATTTTTTTAATTTTTATTTGCTGCTATTAATCCCCGTTTTATTTAGTTCAAAAACAATTACCAATCAATCCTAAAGCAAGACCCCGATTGCCAATCCCGGAAGAAGATCCTTACAGTCTTCCAAGTAACGGAAGTTCTACGTCGAGGGAACGCGATCGGAAAAGTATCGATAAACCCCCAAAACTTCCACCCAGGGATGCAATGATGGGTGCTTATCACATTCCAAAACCAGATTATGAGAGCAGGAATGAAGAAAACAAATACCGATTGCCTCATTTGCAATCATCGAGGAAAAAGGCCCCAACCGGACTGCATGGTAAACGTGCTGGACAATTATTGCAGTTTTCCCAAACAAGGTTTTGATTTGTTACATTTCTTTGCAGATGATCCCTACTATTGTGGATTCCGAGCTCACATTCCAAATTTCGCTAAGACACGTAGCAGTCCCAGCTCAAAGATGTCAAGTGTGGGATATGGTGGCACATTGCCGATGCCCCAATATCCTCGACAACAGCGAGACAGATCGAATAGTTATGACATATCAAATGGTATGATTAATTGCCCATTGAAAATTGAAAATTGCCCATTTACTTTTTTTTAAAACGACCTATTATAATAAAAATATGACCTATTGGGCAGCCAGCCCCACAGGACTTTCCCGGTCGCCCATGCGGTCAATCGGCCCCTGAATTAAATACTTTTTGCATTTCAAGTGATCGAACAAACAACAACTGTCCGCCGGTTACTGATCCAAAAGGCACACGTCTTTCGCAGTTGATAGCCATTAGGTAGCGCTGCAGTCACCGGAAGTCTCAGGGACAGAAGGACGTGGGCATAGGAAGTCAACCCCATGGCTAAAGACAAAGAAGGTCGGTCACACTGACCGCTCCTCCATGATCTTGGCCATGAAAGAGTGTAATATTGTCGTTCACTGGGACCTGAGTATCCCCGATGCGCCATGCTTTCATGGGCCTTCACATTGACAATGGCCAGCGTGGTCAGTGGTTGACTTTGAAGGGGTTGTACACACAGTCCCTGCATGGAAAATACACTCTAGAAATACTAATCCCCCAGACAACTGATTAATAAAGCCATTTACTGAATCTAATGCTGTCTTTTGTGTAGTTTCATGGCCCGCCCCTGACCATGCTACGTTGCCCGAATACTCACATTATATATATTTTTCCTTTCGGTTAGATTCAGGCGTAATTGAAGATCCGTATTCATCCATCTACGGTCGACTTCCAGGAATACCCCGTACTTACCAGACTCGAGAGGTGCGCGTCAATGAATGGGATGGATATTGAATGATTCTGTACAATTTTAATTTATTCTCTGTCTAAAATGGTTGACATATTTCCCCTCCACTCATGACTACTGTACATAATTTAATTTTTATGAGCGAGCGAGAAAAAAAAAAGTTATAGGAATGCCTCTCAGGAAGAGGCGTAACAAACACCTAATATTTGACCGATTGTAACATGTAACTCGTAGTCCTAGTGGATTTAATTTCACCTAAGATTGCAGAAACTCCATAATACACAATAAACATCAACTGTATGCTTTTGGAGCGTACAATACGCATCTTGCTACTAAAACATTGATGCGTACGAACAAAAAAGACAATTGATGTTTATTAATGTTCATTTTCGAGTTTTTAATTAAATGATGTCGGTATAATTAATTTTATCCAACTTAAGACGATGTCGATATAATTAATTTTATCCAACTTAAGACGATGTCGATTCAGCATCGCTCCCAGTTATAGCATGACACAAATTGTAATCGTAACCTGTTACGAGACTTTATGTGTCGAGTGCATGTCTCTCACATTTGCTTCGCATTGGCTTCGTCGTAAATGAGTACGGAAGAACATGGGCAACATCGCAACGGTTTTGTTTTATGCGAATTTTGCGCTTCACGGTGGTACAGCGCAATCTGATGGTAAAGTATTACAACTTTTTAAATGCAAAACCGTTATAAACTCAAATGACTTCTTTTTCTCTGACATTGTTTTTTATGTATTGTTTCAAGTGTGTTTATCCATATTTTTCACTGTACAATTACAATTTGTAATAAAAACAAACAATTTGCTAATTATTTGTTTCCTACCTCGATCCCACCAAGGAATTCAAGGATTTCTTAATTCTCGAGGTCTTTCTCAAAGTACAAGGTGATCATTTGGACATGCAACTTAGCCTCATATTCATTTTTTTTTTTTACATTTCTGGTCATTGCCTTGGTCAGAAATTAAATAATTTTTTACGTGGGCAACAAAGGTGACACCAGCAAGTGGGAAGTGACGCCATATTGGAAATAAAATGGTGGACTCGTATTCTAGTGAGGGCGAGGACAAATTCATTTTCTTTTCAATAAAAGGTGCGCTCAGAGATACTATAAGATTGTGTAGATGACTAGACAATGTTATCATTAATTTGTGCATGCATTGTGACATTATACAATACTGTTAGAGTCACGTAGATACTGTATATGGGATAATTGCATATATATAAAAGGGGCTGTGCGTGGGTTCATAAACCGAGTTGTCTCCAAATGTTCATGTTGGGGCGTTATTGTGCTTTATATTTTTCTTGATAATAAAAAAAGTTGTAATCACGATGATTGCATAAATTATCCTATTGTAGGCATGTTCGTAAAAAATTATTTTCACTCATTTGACATGTAAATACAATTTTATTTTTACTTGCAAATCGTTCTTTAACAACTCCTCCTGTGCAACTTTTATTCAATACACAAGTTTATAATTGGTATACATTATTTTTTTGTTTTTTTACTTTTAATTTTTTTTTGAATTTTTGTGCATTTTTCCATTTTTTGATTTTTTTAGGCTTTTTTATATATGTTCTGCTGTTCAGCCATTTCTTTCTGTTGTTCAACCATTTATTTCGGCTGTTCAGCCATTTATTTCTGCTGTTCAGCCATTTCTTTCTGCTGTTCAGCCATTTATTTCGGCTGTTCAGCCATTTCTTTCTGCTGTTCAGCCATTTCTTTCTGCTGTTCAGCCATTTATTTCAGCTGTTCAGCCATTTCTTTCTGCTGTTCAGCCATTTCTTTCTGCTGTTCAGCCATTTATTTCAGCTGTTCAGCCATT
>JAQFXT010003079.1:0-10094 GCA_034683725.1 Strigamia crassipes
TATTTTAGACCAAAAACGAATATTTTAGACCAAAAACGAATATTTTAGATCAAAAACGAATATTTTAGACCAAAAACAAATACTTATAGGCTGTAACAGTTTATTTGTTGTTACTGAGGACAATCCACAATGCAATGGTTATGGCACATGTGACTGTCTTCAGCAAATCAGAGCACAGAACCACCTATCTATAGGAAATAACACATGGAGACGTGTCCATGTTATTCTTGGTTCATGATTGTATCTTATGAATATGCATTCGATTGATATGGAGTTGAATTTTTCTCGTTTTGTCGTTTTATCCAGGAAAAATGCCTTGGTTTCGAATTTTTACTTGTGTGTCTTCACCAATAGACCAATGTGAAATGTGTTTTGCCAATAACAACAGAAAACACGCACTATAATCGCTTGAGAATTTATTTTTGCAGTTACCCTAAACCAGACTGTAAATTATATTCGAGAACAAAAAACTTTTGCTGTTTTCAAATTTTCCTTTAATGTTGAGAACTTATTTATGTTAGTATTTAGAAATCTTGAGTAGTCAAATAAGTGATGAAAGTTAAAATTTTTAAAATAAAAATATCATAAAATCTTTGGTCGTTATAGGCCCGCGGTCTAAGGGGGCCCCACGTACAACCAGAAAATTTCTAGCAGTTGATTTTATAAAGAATACATAGCTTCTATGGCATCAGCAAACATGCTGACAACAATTGGGCGTTTCAGTTTTGAAGTGGGACCTAGAAATGTTAATTTATTTGAGTCAATCGTTTTCATTCGAATAACACAATATTCTGCTTTACCTAGAGTGCCGTTGTGAATGCAAAAATTCTGTGGTAAAATTGTCCACTTCTGAATCTTTTGAGCCCTGGATATTGCAAATATTTCATTGTATTCATCGATTCCTCTTTGGATTGCATCCATCACTTTCGGATCTTTGGTCTCCAAAATGTCGGAAACTCGTTTAGCTGAACTACCCACGGATTCGCACCACTTAATGGCAGTCACATTTAGTTTGTCGATTGGTTCCATCGTCTTTGAATTTACTTCAGTCTTAAAAAAAAATATTGCATGTGTGAACGTCTGGTGTGCCTAGGCGTGCCATAAGTCACTGACTACATTGACCAATGGCCCCAAAGGTTGGCCCTATCCCACAGTAAGAATAGACCGCCCTAAGAAAGTAGCGAGGGGCTGAATGGTGCAGGGAGAAAGAGAGAGTCCTTGGAGCCCAAACTGAGAGGTTCGGTGTAAGCAGCAGCCTTGGCTAGGGCAACCCTGCCCAAGCCAGTCAAGACAACCTCTCTGTTCACCGTGGTAATGCCCAGTGACCGATGTACACCAGAGTCACAGCCTCCATGAGCAATCACATGGTCCGCACGTAATTGTTGCGGTAAGGAACAATATAGCGTAACCGACCTCACAGTACATGTGTCTACTGACAACGTGTGCCGGGCGCCGCTGTTATGTGAGATCAGCCTTATGGCAGTGTCAGCACGATGGCATGGGAAGACTCCTTCCCCTAGACAACATAATAAAGGCCGAATACCTTAAATAAGGAGTTGTTTCTATGTCATTTAAGTGATCTGAGCGTCCCGCACTGGATTAACCCATTCCTCGGGTTATGTGAATGCGACATCCCAATCACAAATGAACAAAAAAATATTGCACATTTATCTTTCTTACGGTGTCGCATACTAAACGCAACATGAATAAACGCGATTGTGTCATATGTGGCACTAGTGCCACATATGACTAAACGCAACTTTTCAAATGTAACAATGTGTTGGTATGACTCGGCGCGATGGCGCGATGGCGTAGTTGAAAAATGATTAAATGCGACGGTTGCGGTTAGTCATCTTTGCATTATGACAATCGCGCCTAGTCATATCGTGCTTAGTATAACGCCCCTTTCTTACGTTTAAGGTAAGCAACATTGTCAAGTATTTTCTTTTGTCGCCAATGAGCATGCAATTACTGAGCACCGGAAGCAGTCTTTTGACATGATTCTCGATGAGTACTGGGGGAATATTTTCTCCACCAGCCGTAATTATCAATTCTGAAATAAATGTTTGAAAATTAATTTCCTTTCTCACAAAGTGCGTGCCCTATCATACAATCACCTTTAATGCGTCCTGTGATAAAAAGAAAACCATCTTTGTCAATTTTTCCAATGTCTCCTGTGTGTAACCAATTATTCTCATCAATAGTTTCTTTAGTCATTTTCTCTAACTTCAAGTAACCCATGAATACAGCTCGACCCTGCAACATAACCTAAATACATTTAAAAAAAAAATTAAATTTCTTAAAAAAAAAAAAAAAAATTTGTTTATATACTTCGCCTGAACCATCGTTTGAATCGTCTGGATTTAGAATTTTAACTTCGAAGTATTCCGAGTTATTACCGTTCCCCACACTACCCGACCGATAACACTGCAATGTGTTAGACGTGTAAACACCTGGATGTATAAATTTTGAGAATTTCATGGACTAAAAATTGCACGAAATAATTTACCACTCGTTTCACTGAGTCCGTAAGCCTCGGTTATGGTAATACCAAATCTTTGAAAAAAATTCAACACTTCAATTGACGTTGGTGCGCCGCCAATTATGAAAATTCGAGTTTTATCAAACCCAATTGCTGCTCTCATTTCCTGCAATATCGAAACTACTGTACTGTCACAGTTCTCTCCATTGTTCGAAGCCGATGCTAGCAAACGTTGTTTCTCGGGGCTTAAAGAAGCTTCCATGACTTCCAGTCGAGCTTTTAGTTTTTCATATACTCGTGGAACTCCGAAGAAAAAGGTGGGCTTATATTCGACTAGATCATCAACTAAATCTCCCTATAAATTGTTTTAATTGACATTTTTAATTTAGATTATAAAATTTAAAGCGGATTTATACTTGTACCTTGAGCGCATCTGGCGCGGCGAAATGTGTCGTGGATGCGGTCAAAATAGCCAAAAAAATGTCTTGACTCTAAAAATTGTTATAAAATGTATTCGGTGGTAATTGTAGTTGTGTACTTCAATTTCAACATACCACTGATGCCATGTGACTCAGAGGTAAATAAGAGAGAATGTCTCCAAACTTTTGTGTTTTCCACATTTCAGAAACTGTTTTGGTCATGCTTAAAAGCTGCAAAGCAATTGATAATCTTACTAATAGAATTATCGGTATGACTTCACCGCGCGACAGTTAATAGCGGACTGTTCACCATGCACCTAATCACCGCAAGCACTATCCATTGCATGAACATTTAACCTTGCCCCAACTAATCGCGCGGTGAAGTGTTACCAATTTGAATTAATGTATTAACTCGCTTTAGAGACATGCCTAAAAATTGTGAGGCCTACCAAGGTGTGACCAATTGGCGGTCACTACAACCACACCCCCGAATAGCCCTACACAACCCACCAATAACATAGGGGGTTAATGGTTGATGACGTCACCCGTCATCAACCAATGACACGATAGTCCGCATGGGAACAGAGGGTCCTATAAAAGGGACGGACTTCCGGTCACGGAGAGTCCTACTGGAACCAGTCCCGGAGTGGGTCGTGGATCCTTGGTACCTATTGTCGCCATGGCGGCATTTAGGGAACTGACTGGCATGTCGTTCCCAGTACCGTGAATCTTGCATGGCATAGACAATAAGAATCAGTTGACCACGCTGACCATTCGGTTATCTCTAAACAGGTGGTCGGCATTTAGCCAAGGTTTGGGTTATGGAAACATAACCCAAAGCAATATGAAAAGACATTAAAGAGACTGCCCCTAGACAACTGAATAAAGGCTAACCAGCAATAATACAGTTTTTTGTGTCATTTCTTGATTAAGTGTTGCGCGTCCGACGCCGTTTACGGTCCCTACCCTAAACTGCGCCCGTCCACTCTCACAAAGGGTGCTGAATAAATCTAATTATTTGACTGTCGGATAAAACAAAACGAGATCCAATTCTCTCAGGGAATACGGTTTTTATGACATGCCGTAATAAAGACCAGCCAATCACATTTCCAGATTTGGTCAAACTCGCATTTTAAGACATGCTCTCCGAAGCGGGGTAATACGGTATCAGAATTTGTGACAATAAATTGTGTTACATTGTCGTGCGAAAGCATTACTCCTTTCGGGTTTCCAGTAGTTCCAGACTTAAAAAAACAAAATATTTATTATTATTTTTTAATTCAAAAAAATCTTTGCAGATTACTTAGCCACTACCGTATAAATGAGATTGCAACATTGGTTAATTGCTAATCCTTTAATGCGTTTCTCCAAAACTTGATCATCTAATGATTTGCCAATTTGCAGTAATTCTTGCCACTGTATGAACCAATAGTAAAAGTTTTTGATTAGATGTTTGTTACTGTATAATATTATTATCGTACAGAAATAACATTGCTTTGATTTGGTTCTCCGATCAATTGAACGACAGCTTTTAAATTTGGCAATTTATGTTGTATTCCTTTAATTTTTTCCAATTGATATTCATTTTCCACTAAAATAATGTTAGCAGAGCTATCATCGAGTACATGGTAACACGCATCTGGTGAATTTGTCGCATATATTCCTGCAGGAAAACTTCTGTGGAGTTAAATTTATTAAATTATGTGTGCTTAGTGTACAAGGTTAGCTACATACCCACAAAATATAGCCGCTAAGTAAGATATCGTCCATTCGGGAACATTGTTGCTCAAAATTGATATACCATGGTATGGAATAAGACCAAGCTAAACAAACAAATAAAATAAACATTTAGGAATCTGATTCAGAGGAATCACAGTCCCACATAGCCTCTTTTGGTTAGATTAAGGCATAGGGTTTGAGATTAGGAAAGTATATACACATGTGATTGATTATTGGGCATTGGCAACTGCATTCCCAATGGTCATTGCAACCCACCAATACTAAAAGGAATTGTCAGTAGATGATGTCATCCGTCATCAACCAATGGCACAGTACGTCATGAATGGTGTAGAGTGCCCCTGTAAAAAACCGACATCTGGTCAAAAGAAAGTCTTGTTGGAACCAGCTCCTGAATAGGATTGTCGTTCTCATGCTCTCTTTGTAACCAAGCTGGCATTTATGGAAATGACTGGCACATTGTTTCCAGTACTGTGAACGTCACATGGCTCAAACAATTAGCATTCATTGGCCTCGCTGCCTATTTGGTCACTACCAACAAAGGGATCAGCATGGAATGGCAATGCATTTGCCTATTACTTGGGTGATGACCCAGCAATAAAAATGCATTAAGAGACTACCCTTAGACAACTGAATAAAGGCTAAATGCAAAGAAAACAGTTTCTTTGTGTCATTTTCTTGTAAGTGTCGTGCGTCCGGCGATGTTTTGACCTCCTGGGTTAAGGCAGTCGTCCGTCCACTCTCACACACACTGTGAGAGTGGACGGATGCTATTTAGGTTAGGGACTTTAAACAGCGCCGGACGCACACTACTTAATCAAGAAATGACACAAGAAACTGTATTATTGCTGGTTAGCCTTTGTTCAGTTGTTTAGGTGCAATCTCTTTAATGTCTTTTCCTATTGCTTTAAGTTATATTTCTATAACCTAAACCTTGGCCAAACGCCGACCACCTGGTTAGGGATAACGAAATGGTCAGCGTGGTCAACTGATTCTTATTGTCCATGCCATGCAAGATTCACGACACTGGGAACGACATGCCAGTCAGTTCCCTAAATGCCGCCATGGCGACAAGAGGTACCAAGGATCCACGACCCACTCTGGGGCTGGTTCCAGTGGGACTTTCCGTAACCGGAAGTTCCTCTGCCCCCATGCGGACTACCATGTAATTGGTTGATGACGGGTGACGTCATCAACCATCAACCCCCTATGTTATTGGTGGGTTGTGGATGTCTATTTGGGGTGTGTGGTTGTAGTGGCCGCAAACAGTCACAACACAGCACAGTTAGCAATATAAAACGTCTGAAATTTTTAAATTACAAATATTGTTACTTAATAACTGATACAATGGGAACTGAAATAAATAATATTATGCAAAATAAACAATTCTATGTTAAAAATAGTGTGCAATACTCTAGAGCAAGTCAGAGATCAGATGATTAAACGTTTCATATGATGCTGATCGGTGACAACTTACCACACAGAAATTAAATAACAGTTGTATGAGAGACGTACTAGAGATTGCACACATTTCGCATTCTTTTCTGATTCTTACTTTTATAAAGCCTTTAGCAGCGGTTTCAACGTCATTTAGATACTGTAAGTAACTCCATTTGACTGACTTATTATTTCTTTTGGTAGTCAATGCAATCCTTTCTGGATTATTTTTAACCGTTTTACGAAAAAATGTCACTATTGATTCGGGTTTGAGTCTGGGATCACAATTTTCTGGTACTTTAATCCGGATAGCACCGTCGGGAATCCAAGTTCTATTTTCCATTGTGGGGATGATATAATCAGGGCCTAATATTGACAAAGTTGAATTAGTACAAAGTTTACTGGAAATTCAGACGAAGTGGAATTATCCCAGGCTAATTCTCAGTAGTAATATACCGAGCACGCCAAGTAATTGCCAAATAATTAGGTCTGCACGAATCTTTTTCTTTGATAAGACTACTCGTGCCTTATGGGCACTTGTGATCTTATCTGGCAAAAAAATAAGTGCTGACCTAAATTTGACAATTACTCAAGCACGAGATGTACTTTATGAGAGAATTTACCAATAGAAAACCAGAGAAACGACCATGAAGAGTTCAAATGGGATCAAAATACCATTTGCATTTTGGTTGTAAAAACCCACAACAGATGGGGCAAAGAAAGGACAAGCGTGCATTATCAAAATGGTGAATGCAGCCACCTACAGCCACCAATCCAAAGGCGAATGGGGTTTGTTACGTGTTTCGGGATTGGTCGAACTAACAATGGCCGTTTTGTTACGCCATTCTCATTGGTCGTCAAAGCACCAGGTAACATTATCGAAGCTAGTGGTAAATTCTCCAAGCTATTTCCACTTCGGATTAGCTCAATTATGCTTTACGATACGTTTACGGTGCGGGTCATTCACATGCCCTTGTACGGATGATAAATGTTACCGTTCGCTCCACCCAGACTGGTTTTTTATTTTGTTTTTTCCAATTGTTTAAAAGATTTTTAAGTTTATATTAATCTGTATTCTTCAAGGCAATTGCAGAAAACATCAAATTATAAGCCGGTCTAAAAAAATTATTAAAACGTTTGTAATGTTACTGCACATTGCCAAGTGGGGTTAGCAGAGCGAATGGTAACGTTTACTATTTGGATAATTGAGATAATCTAAGATGGAATGGCAGTGTTTCCAAATGACATCACAATGACCTCACATCTGTCCCAAACCGAGGCTATCTGGGTGTAAACAAACACAATCAGCATACAATTCTTGGTCAAATATTAATAAAATCTTAATAAAATCTAAATATTACGAATTTAAAAGTGAATATTGCGATTCATATGTGAAGAATGAAACATTTGAAACCAATAAGTTTTATGAAATCACTAATAATTTCTTTAAAATAAATATAAACATGAATACAATATACATAGTAAGAAAATGACAAACTTTCTGCTTATTTTTTCATTGTTTTAGCAGAGTTCTGTAATTTTATGATGCAAATAATCGAAGTTGTAACGATTTTTTCATCTCTTATTCAAAAATCGAATTTTTTGATATTTTTTTTCATATTGTAAGCTATTGGTTAAATGAACTTGGCTGAAAAGACTTGAACAGCCGAACAACAGGCCGAACGGCCAATACCTTCAGCTGTTTATCCAAGCTGCTAAACTGTTCGGCCAGTTGTTTGACTAATTAGCTTAATAGCGGTGGCAACATCTGTTGATGGAAAATGATAAAACAATCTCACTTTCGCTTCGAAAAGTAAAAAGAAAAAATTTTTACAAATTTGAGTTTTTGGATCAAAAAATGAATAAAATGTTATAAAAATCCGATTTTTCAAATAGAGTGAACATTTCGTTAGAAAATTTTTTTTTGCATCGAAAAGATGACAAAATTAGAGAATAAACGAAAAAGAAAGTCATAAAATCCGATTTTCGAATAAAAAGCAAAATAAATCATCACAAATTCTGTTATTCGCACCAAATAGTGACAGAAATCTAAAATTTAAGATTTGACCAAGAATTGTATGCTGATTGTGTCTGTTGAAATGAAACCCCTTACTGCATGATTATTTGAAAAGTAACAATTCCATATAGTCGTGCGGTTTATTGTGCCAATTGAAATCTAATAAATTGTTTACGTACCCAGTTGATGGAGCGCTTCATAGGCATCAGAAAATGGGGCATCGATGAGAGCTTGAAATGGATTTACTCTTGTCATTGCTAACGGAATCAAGGAAAATATTGAACGACGACCACTCAAAATAAACAGCAATAAAAAACACAACAGCAAACCAAAAAAAATATTACGGACTTACTTTTATTCGTATTGGTGAATAAAAATCATTCAGAGTCTGGTGTTAACTTTGAAATGTAGTGTGCTGCGCATGAACAGAGAACATCTGTTTACTATTATCATAATGAATCTGACCAGCTGATATTAGCATAATGTTACGTGTACGTAAAGCTGAAGCACACTGTTACGATGTCGACCTGGGGTAGATATTTCGAGGAAAATATTACTGCAGGGGGTTAAGTTCACAAGACCAAAACGTCAACTAGACATTTACTAACCAAAACCTGAGTTATCGGGCTTGCACGTTTGGTTGATTGAGATAAATAAATAGACACAAGTTGTATCAAAACATACGCTCAATTTATTGTTTTAGGAAGAATAATTCTTTTTGTCCGCCTAAATTTTGGACACTTTAACCCACTCATTCAGCATAGCCATTTGGAAAGCTCTTCCTCATCGGTCTCGATGGTATCTGCGTTACAGGTGACGAAACTATGTTTCACCACTATACATGTCACTTTATCATGCGTCTGCACGGAGTTGGCAACACACATAACGACTTTACCCCAAATACCGCGCCGTGGAGCATCTGCTCGGCAACGATCAGTACACATAGCAGCATCGTTCGAGAGGAGCGGCGTTGACTTGTCGGCAAGAGCCTCAGGAAAAGATTTGCATCTTTGTTATCGGAGGGAAACTGTACCTATTTATTAGATAGGTACAACAATATATTACGTATTCTGAGTTCTGAATAAATGTTCAAGGCCTTTATTTCCGATTGGAAACAAATATATATATGTTTTTGCTGGCATAAAGGAATCATCAACGTGCGAATCCTTCCAATCATATGATGTAGAAACAGCCAAACAATACAGGACAACCGGAACTGCATACGCAGGACACTTCTTTGCGGAGAGGGCCCTTAGTTCCTACATAGGGACTAATCCTAAACATGTATTTAGTAAACTGTATTTACGAGGCACTAATTCCATCGACTTGGGGCAATGTTTTGATAAATATATCTTGCTATAAACATAAGCAATAACGTATGTTATTCCGTTGTACATATAAAACGAGTGTTTTTTTGTCTTATTTGTCTAAAGCAAGCGCTTTATGTTTTTTCCTTTGATATTATCACGCATCACAGCCTTGCAATAAGCTACCGGGCTGTGTTGCATGAATTCTATATTAATAGTTAGTTAATTCTCCCATAGATGTCATTAAGAGCTCAAAAGATAATTGATGACAAGGCTGACTATTGTACTCTGTGTGTGGGTAGAATGGGAGGTTTTCTAATCAATGCTAGAGCCCAATTTGATCAGTTTTCCTTAGCGAGTGGTAGGACGAACATCATTACTCATTTGGTCCAGAGAGTGATTGCCTGCCGGCTAACGGCGTGGCACTATCCTCTGTGATTTTACTTATTTATTTACCTTGTGACGATGTCGACCTGGGTTGGGCTATTTCTTTAGAAATACCGTTTCAGGGGGTTTTGTGCACAAGACCAAAACCTCAGCTGACCAGAACTAACCATTAACCAAAAGCTGAGATATCGGTATCTACTTTTCCACAAGGAAAAGCCACAAGGAACACCAAAAAGAATTTCATGGATTTTTGTATTCAACATAATCTAAACGATGTAGCATTCTCCAATCTACAACATGCGCGTGAT
>JAQFXT010003080.1:0-10091 GCA_034683725.1 Strigamia crassipes
TTTACATGTATTTTACAATCTGTATTTACATGTATTTTACAATCTGTATTTACATGTATTTTACAATCTGTATTTACATGTATTTTACAATCTGTATTTACTCGTATTTTACAATCTGTATTTACCTGTATTTTACAATCTGTATTTACATGACTGATTACCATATTGCAAAATGTTGTCTCTTCTTTTGTAAATGTACAGAACTTTATGTTTTTCTGTATACTTGTTATTATATCATGTGATATCACATGTCATTAATTGTAGCATAATTAACATTTTGTACAATATACAAATATTTCGTGTTATTTGATAAGCTATATTGGAAGTTTCAATAAGTATTGTCATGCTATCTATTGTTGTTTTTCGGTACTACATATGTTTTCAAGTGTCATATTATGTCTTACCTGTAATCTCCTGGCTTGAAGTTATGTGATTTAATATTTCATGTTTCAAAGTAATAAACTTGAGGTCAGATCCCAGTTGGATCAGGTTGGACCAACACCTCATCTTTAGTTTCTTCTTCATGTGATCCACCAACCACTGCTAAACTGGAAAGCTAACGACCTTATGGGCCAGTATAATGCTAGGTGGAAAACAAGCTGTATCAGGTACCAAAAGAAGCGAGAAACAGCTTAGGAAGGAGATACAGCTAAGACATGGTTTTTGGACATTTCTATGGAATTGGGATCAAGCAATAAGTTTGGGTGTTGGAATGCAGCTAGTGGATGTGTTGAAATCAACAGAAAGCAGGTCAAAAAGTTTAAGAACAGTTTTATTCATACTTTCATCTATTTCAAGGTCAAACGGAGACCAAGGACATTTCCAACATGGCGAAGTCCATCTTATAAACTTCAAGGACTTTTCCATGCAATTTTGGATATTTTTCTGTGCAGTTTTTGGAGGAAAACAGTTTATATTAAGTGAAGAAATGTCTGGACAACATTACAACACAGTGTAAAAAATGGTGGACGATTTCTAGGATGTTTCTGGTAATTTTTTACTTTTTTAATGTTTTTTTTTGTCAAATTTCAAAAGTGAACGTTTCGGAGACGTTACTATAACGTAAAAAACGTTGCTGGAACATACATGAACGTCACACAGACGCTACAACAATTGTGGCCAATCGGACAAGGGGATCCAGCAAACCGGAAGTCACGTGCCCGGGGTCTCCAAGATGGCAAGTTACATTCTGTCTTCTAGACCTCGTAGGTCTGAAAATGGCAGAATAAAAATCTTATCTAGTAAACCACAAATGTCGAGTTTGAAAATGGCAAGTTTAAGGTGCAAGATTGACCATGCGGTTACCTATTTATGCAGATTTCCTGCATTAAATTTGATATCAGCATGGTTATCACGCTTTCGTTCCAAACTTTATCTTCCAAATGTGCTAGATTGGAAAGTGCTTAAAAACGAGGTTTATGTTCAATAAACTGTCAAAAGAATCAGAAAAAAAACGTGTTTTCATTTGTTTCAAATAAAAAGAAAACCGGAAGTAGCGTCCCATTGGTCGATGACAGTGATGTCGGTCACAACATTACTTCTGGTCCAACTTCCTAGTGGTCAGTTATCCACACTTGCAACTAGCAGCTTGACCTAGCTGAAAATCAGTCTGAAAAGAGTTTCACATCTGTTGAGACGCAAACTTGCTCACTGCATGACCTCTATAGAGAAAATAAAAAATTAAATATCTCACATTATTGACTTAAAACTTCTCCATTTTAAGCCTAACGGTTGTGCGCGTCACAAATGAAGTTGCGCACACAAATAAACTTAATTTTTGCTTCACTCATCATTTTGATAAAACCAAACAACACAACGCCCGATGACACCCACTGCAGTAAAAGTGACCCCGGCGACCTCCTCCAGCCGGGCCGTGGCTGGGACGCTGTAACGAGTAGAATCAAATCGCCCATCTTTCTACCTGGCCCACTCAAGTGTAAACAGCGCTTCCTCAAAGGAGAAAACGTCATGCTCACGGACGTCGACGAAATACTCTTAAGAACCGACCTGCTAGGCTTCTATCCCAACGTTTTCTACCCAGTGACCGCCCTCAACCTCTCCTTAAACCGCCATCCGTGGATCCCCATCGACGGATTCTTCACCAAAGGATACCAAAACATAATAAAGAGAAAAATCGAAAATCGCCTGCTGACCAATAGGATTCTACTGAGGCGAGTGGTGTTACGACTGACGCTGATCAAATCGCCGCCGATTCATCCGAATTTCGAAAAACGGATCATGCGGGTCGCGAAATCGATCAATTCGAGGAACTACTTCTTGGCCAAGTTGCAAATGGACTTGATCGTGCGCGATTACGGCACGCATTTCATCACGCGGACGGATATGGGCGCCATTTACATCCAGCAGGATCTGCTCAGTTACGATCTGTTGGTCGCAAAAAGCGACTCGGACATCGATGATATTTCACTCGCCGGGCGGTTTTTGTTTCAGAAGAAGTGCAATTTCACGCACAACGCAAACCCCGTTTCCGACGCCATTTTAAACGAGTATTCGGAAGTTTTGCGGAATTCGTTGAGGAAATTCATCGGTGGGGCCAAAACCGATGTTTGTTCGGAGTATAATGAGTGGTACAACAGTGTTAACAGGAAGATGGAGGTCGTCGACCGGAACGGGAAGTTGTTAGACGAAATAATGAATTTGCGGGATCAGTTTCCGAAATTCAATGACCCGTCGGTTTACGACAATTTGACGATCATGCTGCGCGATGCGATTGGGGATTATTACGCGTAAATTCGTTTAGGATTATGATTTTTAGTAATTATTTTTAATTTGTTCATTAACAGTTTGAACACTCATGCCGGTTGTTTGAATTTGGACTCGGTGAATTTCGACGCTGTTGCGAATTTCGACGACGGGTCGTGTATTCGTGCGGCCAAAAAATGGCCAGTCGGAGAACGCAAATATTACGGCGCCGTTTTAACTCCACCGCCTTACGAACCCGAACCCGAACTCCTAAATGGCCATAACTTGAAGGGTGATTCCAATAAAAGTGAAAATCTATGTACAATTTATTGTTTTCATTTAATCAGTGCAATTATATTTTTATATACTGTTTTATTCGGATAAAAACATCAAAAAAAAAACAAAAACTAAACTTTGTTAATACGTCTCGATGACGTGTTGAGTTCTCCGTTCCTGTAACGAAAGCGAATTTGATTAATTATTGTTAAATGGGCTACTCGTGTTTTCATTGGGAATGTAAATTACGACGCTCGTGACGGCGAAGTTGAAAGATTTTTTTAGGGATTGTGGAAATATTCGGAACGTCACGCTTAAGAGAGATTTTGGATTCGTCGAATTTGATGACCGGACTGAAGCTGCCAATGAATTAAACGGCACAACGAAGTGACATGCGTAGTGGTGAAACATAGTTCGGTTACCCAATATGCAAATACCATCGAGAGAGCATTATGAGTGGTGATGCTGAATGAGTGGGTTAAAGTGTCCAAGTGGACCTGGCAAGATTAGAGGGACGAGGGAAAACATTCAGTAATGTTTCCTCTCTGTCATGACACTCGTCATGTTAGCCCCACCAAAAAGCACATAATAAACAGTTTTCATTACACAGACCAATCCCCGCTAAATATACGAGACTCCGTATATTTGTAGGCGGCAGAAAGTCGTTGTGTCTCTCCTAATCTCTCCAGATCATACACTGATGATCTCGTGGCATTTCCAGCATCCGCTTAGATTTACATAACTTCAATTTTAAACGACGAAGAATGGAAAGACGTTATAGCCGGGGAAATTCTGAAATTACAGCAGATGGTCTTAAGTCTGGTGGCCTTACTGAAGGCAATGGGTCCAACCGCAATTGCATCAGACCCAAAAACGGACCAGGTGCTGGTAACCAGGCAGCCAGATGGGCAAGTCGCCTCTGGTAGCGCACTTCCACAGGCGTGCGAATTTTGTAAGGAATTGCGCTGAAAACTGTCCGTAATCTGGCGTTGACAGCGGTGGAAGCTTTGCTGTCAAACCTCACAACAATGCCAGCGCAATGCATAAATGTGAGCTCGAACTAAAAACGATGTACAAACGCGAGTACGGGTTGTCAGCGCTCTCACGGTGTCTAAACAGTTTGGTGTGGTCTCATGTGGGTCTTAAATAATCAGAAGTGTTAGAAAAAGTAAAACAACTGTTTATTACCAGCTCTAGATCCTAGACGTAGAAGCTTGGCTCCTTCTACACGTATGACTAGACAAAAAAACTAATATATAGTATCGCCACCTAGTGAAATAAATAAATCTTGCATAGCGCATGGTGCTAGAGGTACACATGCTCTATGCTCACATAAGTACACGGTACAGAAGGCTAGTCTGCCCAGCACATAATGAATAGAACTTAAACAAATGAAGTTAACAAGTGAATATGAGCGCTTCTATAGTGCTACTAATAAATAACAGAAAACATAAGATAAACAATGTTCCAGCATAACAAAGGTAGTAAAAACTTACTAAAACCAACTAATTTTTGGAGGCTACAAATAAGTTAGAGAAGCCCCCGAAAAAGTGGTTGAAAGGACTACAATTCCCGATAATGTAAAATTTCTGGATCCCCAAAGGTGGAAGGAAAGGTCTTCTCGAATTTAAAGCCCTTCTTCAAAGAAATGGACAATGCGTCAATAAAGAGTTTGCTAAAAGCGATTGTGCCAATAGGGGTTGCAATGAAAGACATCGTGGAGGACAAGTCAGACAAGAAAAATATATTAAAACAGCTAACTAATGCAATAACCCTGATCGGGGATGCAAACACGGCATTAAATAAACGTTGGTGCGTGGACTTAGCCGATACACTGACAAAATAGTACAAACACCTTTGCAACTCGTACGAATCACACCCGTACGACCTGTTTGGACCCAATATGGCCAAGCAGGTAGAGGAATTTGACAACATTGCGAAATTAACAGCAAAGATGGTGTACGACAAGAAGGAGAATTGCAAAGACGAGTACAAGTCTAATAATCATCTGTATCATCTCAATGTGCTTACATAGATTGTAACAAAAAATGGAGACATGTTAAATGCAATCTTATCTGTGAACAAAGTTGTGGTTCTAATATATGCTTTCATTGTGGTAATTTAAAAGATACTTTAAGCAAGCATATTAAAAGAAAGAAGATTTATAACAAATCCAAACAACTTCAAATACATATTGGACCAACAAAACAGAATAAAAAAATTACGAAAATCATTAAAACTCCAACACAGAGCACGTCAAAGTTTATTTCATGCAGGATTCTCAGTTACAACTAAGCAAAATAAACAATGAAACTTTGCACGAAAAATTGAAAGCTCAACATATTCCTGATACTCAAATAATGATTATTAATGAATGCATAAATGCTGCGAAATATGAGAAAAAAACCAGCAATCGCTATTCAGATGAATGGCTGTTACTTTGTATGTTGTTAAATATTAGAAGTCCATCTGCGTACCGATTTTTAAGAACACAAAATATTTTACTACTTCCTTGTTCCGACACAGTAAGAAGATACTTATGCTCAATGAATGTTAAGTGTGGATTTGATGAAAATTTTTTTAAATTGTTTGAAAAAAAATTACAAGGCATGAAGAAAAGGCAACGGCATGGTGTTCTTGTTTTTGATGAAATGAGTGTTCGAAAATCGCTAGCTGTTAATCCACAAACACTGTCATATGGTGGTTTGTTTGATTTTGGTGATGGGAGTGAAAAGAATGTAGTGAAATGGCTGATCATGCCCTTGTCTTTATGTTCACAACTATTGGTGACAATTATACTTAACCAATCGCAACTTTTGGTTCAAAGGGGCCTACCAAAAGTTCCACATTAGCCCAACTTATTGTCAAAGCATTAACAATGCTACACCAAGCAGGTGCAATAGTTAATGGAATTATCTGCGATGGTGCCTCTACAAATAGAGGAATGTGGAAGTACTTTGGGGTCAGTGGCAAACTTAATAAGTGTAAAAACAGTTTTTGTCATCATATGGATGACAATCAAAATGTATATGTTTTTTCTGATACACCACATCTAATTAAGTGTATTAGAAATAGACTTTTTGAGAAAAAAGAGTTGAAAATAAATGAAAAGCTTATTAAATGGTCTTATTACAAACAACTGTTTGAAAATGATAATAACAGACCAGGAAATTTAAAGCTTTGTCCAAAGTTGACATATTCTCATGTTTCTCCAACAAATATGGAAAAAATGTCAGTAAAACTTGCCACTCAAGTTTTTAGTCATTCTGCAGCTTCTGGGCTGGAATATTTAGCTAAGCAAAATGTTTTTGCATTCAATGACATACAGGAAACAATTAATTTCACTAAAAGAATTAACTGTTAATTTTCACACTAAACACAGTTGCTAATTTCAATTCAATATTCAAAGTTCTACTTATCAAATGTTCCTAATAATTCGTCTAATCGTCAGGTTCATCAGTTTTCAGGTTCCATCAGTTTTCAGGTTCAATCGATTTTCAGATTCAATCAGTTTTCAGGTTCAATCAAATGCAAACTTTGCACAAAAATGCACGCTCAACCAGCAGGTTTAAGGTTTTAGAATACACTACTTTATTTCCTCCAAAAACACAGTTTTTATACAAAAAAAAGGGGGAGGTCAAAGTTTTGCTAATCGTCTATGATTGGCTCATTTATATCTGAGGTCTGGACGTCGTCACAAAAAAAGGGGGGGGAGTCTCCTTGCACTTGCTTTTTAGGGGGAGAGAATCTGGGTGGGCGTCTGTCAACTCTCAAATAAGTCACATCCCTTTGACCAGGTGACCAGCTGGCCTCTATGACCACCCAGGGACCGGAGCCACACTGACGACGGTCCACTCAAATATCCCCTAAGTTAGACAAGTGCAAATCAATCTTAAAACTCTAGTTTTCACATTAACTCCATGTTTGATGCATTGAACAGTAAACATCCCAAAGTGGGAATAAAAAGTGGGAGTAGTGACCTCGCAGTGTTAGAGGAATCACTAAAATGGTTAAATAATTGGGAAAACCAAAAGCAAGAAAATAAATTATCTTCTGATTAATTTCTGACAACAAATACAGCTGAAGGTCTGCGAATTAGTTTGACGTCAGCAATTGATCTCATTAAACACCTACTCCAACTTGAAGATTTTAAATATGTTTTAACTGGAAAAATGTCACAAGATGTCCTGGAAAGATTTTTTGGGATGATTAGACAATCTGGTTGCCAAAATGACCATCCAGCATTCCCAACTTTCTTGCAACTGTATAGAATGTTGACAGTGTACAAACTAGTAAAACCACCAAAATTTGGCAATTGTATTGCAACAAATGAAAAGGAACCACCATGCATTAATTTAAAAGACATCAAATCAATATTCTCAGAGAAAAAGAAAACTAGAAATGATTTTGTAAAAGAAATACTGATGCGAATTAATGTTGCAATTGCTGAGGATTGGGAGTGTGAAGAAATATTTACAATTGACAATGATATTGATAACAATGACCTAAATAATGAAACCACAGATTGCATAATTTACTACGTGTGGTTTTGTTTGTCGAAAATTAAAAAAATTAAATAAGAAATGCGACAGCTGTTCCAATGCTTTCTGTGAGAAGACAGCTAGTAATAAGCCAGAAGTTAATTTTATCAATGTTAAAACAAAAGGATGGTTAGTTTTTCCTAATTATTATATTTACAAACTTATTAAAAATTGGGAAGAAGTATTTCAACATAATATAAAATGTGACAATGTTTATACCAATTGCATAGATCAGCTGCTTTATTCTCAAGAAAATTGTTTTAAGTTTCCTTGTGCTGATCATAAAGAGTATGTAATTGCATATATCATTCATTACTATATAACTTTACGAATGAGGCAATGTGCAAAACATGTCACTTTAGATTTGAAGAAAATTTCCAAGGAAAAGAAAAAAATAGCTAAACTTTATTCTTCATAAAATTGGCAATTGATCGACCACCCATTTAAAATGTCACAAAATTCAATTTTTTAAATAAAAAGTGGAAAAACCACCAGAAAATCCAAATTTTAGCATTAAAAAGTGAAAAACAAAATTTTTATTTTTTTTAATTTTTAATTTTTTTTTAATTTTTTTAAATTATTTTAAACATTTGAATGAAGTTTATTGTACAGAATACCAAGACAAATGTGCTATTAATTTTTGGCAAAACTTAATGCACAGAATATATTCAAAAACGCATTAAAACTACATTTCAACTCTTGTTTATTTCCCGACTGCCCGACTGTTGCGCTCGTGTGGCAAAAATATGAACTTGAGGACAGAAAAGGGGTCACATTCCGCCTGCAAGAACAATAGGCGTGCAGTCGCCTGTCTTATCCACCGTGGTTCTCTCATAGCAAGAAATGGTGTGAACAAGTGTATTGCAAGGAAGGCCATTATGATTGAAAATTCTGGGAACGGCCCAGTTTCGGAGAGTAATCAGGTGCTATGAGATGTGGTAGGTGCTATGAGAAGCTAAGTCCTGGAATCAAGTTTTTCTGATAAATTTCCCCAACTATCCAAAATTATAAAAATTCCTTTTATGAGGGGATATAAGGATATATTATACACATCCTATTAAAATTTCAGATCAATAGGTGCGTTCAATTTCGAAATCTATAAGTACCTTTTGTTACTTATGTTACTTATCTTCCTTATGCAAAAGGAAGAAAATGTACTTTTGAATGAACGCACTAATAATTTTTACTTTTGAATTATTCGCGCATGCAGACATTTACGACCTTTTTTACAGTTAGAATGGCCCTTTTACGGTAAAAACAAACGTTTTTACGGCAAAAACTGCCCAAATTCTAATTACTAACCCAAAAGTAAAAACCAAAAGGAAGATAAGTAACCTAATTGGTACCTTTTGCATAAGTACCTTTTGGCACTTTCCTTTTGGAAGAAATGACGTTTTTTTCGTCACTTCCGGTTTGCATAAGAAAGATAAGGAAGATAAGTAACAAAAGGTACTTATAGATTTCGAAATTGAACGCACCTGTTATCTCTATTGATAAGAAAAATAAATTTATAAAACTGTTTTGAAAACTATTTTTGGCGTTTGGTTGCAGAGCTAGTTTACCTAGGTGGATTTCCTAGTCATTTTTTTTAGAAGTCAATATTTCTCACTGTCACAAAAGTGACATGTAATCTGACCCTAGATCTACACCCACACCGAAATTCGGAACAAATTTGTATATATATATTTTTTTTTAAATAAGTGACAGTTGGCTTATAGCACAGAATGTATGATATGCCTCATATCTCAGGTTCTACTGATGGAATTGAGATGGGACCTAGATGCCTTGATAGAGCACATGATTACAAACATTCTGAGTTATAGACGGTCAATTATCAATGGGTGTCGAGATACAGAATTTTAACGAGGTAAGCAGTTTTAGGCTTATTCACCAGGCACAAGCCCAGTGTCGGGGTTCCCAGAGTGAGGAAGTCAGAACAAAGGACCACGTGGTCCAACTGCAAAAGCGACGCACTTGAATTGCACGACGCACTCGACATGCACGACGCACACAGAACTGAAATGTGGTCTACTGAAATGTGTTCTACTGAAATGTGTTCTACTGAAACGTGTTCTACTGAAACGTGTTTTACTGAAATGTGTTCTACTGAAATGTGTTCTAGTGAAATGTGTTCCAAGTGATTCTGCTTTATAGTACATATTGTAAAAACTGTAAGTACCACTTTATTTTTGCTACCGCCATTATTGTGTAACTAAAATCGTGGGTTATGACTCCGACAGCAATTTTATGAGTAGATTTTCATTTTGTTAAATAAATATCTTTAAGTATCTGAATGGTTCTACTCTTGCCAATTTTAAGCACTAGAACTAGAAAAATACCATCCAACAGAACTAAGTGCAAATGGATTAAGCGCAAAAACGTGCTTTTTACGCTTATTCCTATTGTGTTAAGCACTTATTCCGTTTTCGCGCTTATTCCTGTTGTAATATAGAGGTAAATCTACGCGGAACTACTACCGTGTAATTTCCCAATCTATACATTTCAGATGTGTAAGAATAACCAGCAATATCCATAGGATTGCCTAAATGCTGATTATCCACTGCAATCACA
>JAQFXT010003081.1:0-10089 GCA_034683725.1 Strigamia crassipes
AGGATTCTTTGTCAACTAGCGATAAGTGTTGGACATTCAACTTCCTATCATCTTTAGTTCTTTATTTTGTTTTCACCTTATATCATGGCGACCCAAGATGATCTCATACAACTTTGTGACCTCTTTGATGTTGAGGATCTCATCATTTTTACGCAACGATTGGAGGATCAACGCAGATTTCAAAGTAGAGTGAGTACACCAATTACTCACACCTCTATTACTACAACTAGCAGTCTACCAACTGTAAACGCAAACCCGGGACTGGGAACAGAGTTACATACTCCATCGAGGTACATAAGTATACCTGGGCAGGGAAGTGGGCCGTTTCCCCCAGTACCGCCTCCATCTACTACAAGTGGATTTGTGTCCTGTGCTCCGAGTTTTGTGCCTAGTGCTGCTGCGTTTGTGACCTCGTCACCACAACCAAATGTGCCGAGTACCACTCCTGTATTTTCGCGTGAGGATTTTGAACATATCTTAACATCAACGGTAGACCAGCGCTCGGAGCGCCTAGACCAAACACTAGAACGGTTCACCGTAAGGATGCACGAAGAGATTACCAGGATAGGGCCTGCTTCACATCCACCTACCCCTTCGGTGGTGGAGCCTGCGCTACCTCATGTCGGGCGCAGGGTGGGCCATTCCAGGTTGCTCCCACCTGGAGATGAGTATCGAAGTCTGCCAAGACCAACTTTTCTGTTCGATCGGACGAGAGGGACTAACTCACCACCAGTGATGTCACGTGCAAGATCTCAAACAGGACCAACACCAGTGACAACTGTTTCCTCACACGTCAGCCCCTCTGTCATTTCCACAACTCGTGCAACACACATTAATAGTGAAATAATAGCTTCTGTTCTCACCTCAAAATTTACATCCATTTCGGAATATGAGTGGGGACATAGTCCACAGCCAAGGCGCAGGCATACATCATTACCAACGCAACAGTCTACCAGCCGAGGTCAACAAATACCAGCGGAACCTGCGCGACGTAACTTAAAAGTCGAATGCATACCGACGTATGACCCGGATCAATCATCATTTGATACGGTGGACCAGTTCCTGACCCAGCTCTATGCACATAAATATACCGTCAACATTCCAGACCAAGATTATTTGGATGTATATGTGTCACAAGCGCTCAGGAAAGACGCATTACGATGGTGGATGTCGACAGTGCCTAAACCCAAAACATGGGATCGTTTTGAGCGATTATTTCGACAAAATTTTTCTATGGACACAGCTGAAGCCAATGTGAAGTTGGCACAACGCAAACAGAAACTTGGCGAGTCAACTACCTCTTTCCTGAGCGAAGTCATGTACTATTTGGACATTGCAGGATACAAGGATTGTACCATGCAATGAGAGAAAGTCCAAGGCATGCTTCAGTCCGAAGTTGTTAAACTAATGCGTGCTTGGCGCGTGGAAAGTATCCGCGAAGCTATGGAGATTGGGAAAAAAGTGGACAATTGCCTTCGTCTCGATGCGCTGCGAGAACACGAGTATAAACTAAGTGGAATTCCTGATCAGAAAATGCCTTTACCAGCCGGTGTTAGCACAAAGACAGTTTTGGCAGACACATCTGGGGATAAGGTTTTACTCTCGTCTACACAAAGTGGTCTCTTCACTCGAACGGGCGCTTACATCCACGTCTGAAGAGGAGGAGAGCGCGTGTCAGGACTCGTCGGGGGAAGAAGCGGACGAAGCTGTGGTGAGGGGATGCGCTGCCACCATAACAGCTGCACGCAAAACTGCCATGCAGGTAGATTTATCAAAGGCGGCGGACCCCAAAAATCAACAACGCACGGGCACTAAGAAATTGGAACCACCGGCGGACTTGTCTAAGGACCACCAATGTAGCGCTCGCGTCGTAACTTTTCCACCGACACTGAATGCTCCGACCGACGTGATGTGTCCCGATGGCGCCGCATGGCGCAAAACCAAGCGAGGATATTGGTATCTTATTGAGAACGCCACTTGGAGACCGATTTGCCCGCAGTGTTTCAAAGTTTGGGATCGCATTCCGGGAAACGGAGCAGGCCTGAGGGAATCAGGGACAACCCCAAAAGGCCGATAAATATTCAGAGTCCCCGAGAATCTAATCATGGCTCGAAGGAAAGTTTATCATCGAAATCATCAGCGCCTGATATCAGCGTTTCATCTACAATTTCATCATCGTTAACTGCAAATAGTTCAAACATTACTCAAACTTGTGATGCCAAACTCAAAGTTATACATACCTTTCCGTTGAAACCACATGGACAAACCACCATTACACCATCCAATATCACTTCAGACATTATGCCTAAAATCGTTTCATTACTCTCAAAGGTGTTGAGCCCCAGTGGTACGACGACTCAGAAGACTCCGCTTCTAGCAGTGACTGCAGCGCCAAAGGACGTGGGCTTCATGATGTTGTCACCCACGGAGCTCACTAAATGCGAGGAACCAGTCTTTGAAGTCACCAAAAAGGATCGTCGAGAGTTGGAAGCGCCTCGCGTCAAGATGGCGTGGGCAAACATCTCCTTCATCGCGCTCCTTGATACTGGTGCACAGACATGCATCATGTCAAATTCATTATACGAACAATTGAAAGGACATATGGGCCTCGAGTTGACGCCCCTGCACGAATCCATCCGGACAGCATCAGACGACATTATTCCGGTAGTGGGTTTGGTGTCCTTAGCAGTTCGAGCACCATTAGCAATAGTCAAATTTGTGTGTCTCGTCATACCGAAAACGTCACAGGATTTGCTGCTTGGTTGCGACTTCTGCAAAGCAGTTGGGTTATGTACCGATCACGAGTTGGGACATTGGTATTTGAAAGGATCACCAGAAAGGAGACCCTTTATGACCGCGGAACAAGCTTCAAAGTCCGAACCTGTCCTTTTATTCCTAATTCAGGAACCGAAACCAGCTCCATCATCGGATCCACCGCTTGGCAGTGATGCTAACTGCGTTTTACTCAATTACAGACAATTGCCATCTGAAGTCTTTGATTTTCCACACGACGACCAACGCTACCGTGTCAAGAAAATTCGAGATCGTTTCCGCGCTAGTTGGTCTAGGATTTGGTCACCACGACGAGAGGGTGAAACTGGTCGCTCACGCGTTCGGCGACATCAACCATCACTCGTATTTAGCCAAGTTCGGCGCTGGAAACGACAACACAAACGTCTTCAGCATGCGAAACCTATAGTTTAACATTTGAATAAATATGGATTTGAACTGTTATGTGACGACGTGGTTAAAGCATCGACACCAAAACCCAAATTATCAACGAACAATACACCTGTTGACACTAACTTCGTCGAATATTTACCATGTCAGGACCCTACAAAATTAGATTGGATATATCACCAATTATGGAGTTCATTGTCAGCAGCGCAAATTCAACTGCTTATCAAAACTCTAGGACCAATCGCTGACATTTTTTGAGAAGAAGTGGGGTTGTGTAACAACACATTATTCAAAGTCAACTTGAAACCGGACTTTAGGCCAATTCATGTGCCCGTGAGACCGGTTAACCCAGCCAAGAAATTGGTCATTGACACTTATATCGACCAAAAACTCAAACAAGGCATTATCAGGCGCTCGAAAAGTGATTGCGCTGTCGCCCCGGTGGTCGTTTCTAAGAAACCTGGCGATTGGAAGACAACGATGGATTTTCGCCTGATTAATGCTCAGACTATACCCGATGTGTATCCGCTTCCTGATATCGACAACATCTTCTCATATTTGGGCGGCGCTCAATGGTTTTCAATTTTAGATGGCCGAGAGGCGTTTCATCAGATTGGGGTTCGGCCAGGAGACGAGCGTTATTTAGCATTTATAACACATCGAGGACTTTTTGAGTACGTGCGGATGCTCTTTGGCCTTATCAACGGCCCAGCGACACTTCAGCGCGCCATAAACAAAACCTTGTCAAAGTATTTGTATAAATTCGTTTTTGTGTACATTGACGACGTGATAATTTTCAGCAAAACGTTTGAAGAGCACGTCAAACATTTACGAATCATACTCGGGGAGCTGTTCAATGCTGGTTTCACCATGAATGCAAACAAAACGGAACTTTGTCGCCGACGCCTCAAAGTTTTAGGACACATCGTGGAGGCCGGACGAATAGTTCCCAACCCCAAAAAGGTCACTGCTATTCAAAAATATCCAGCGCCTACCAACCTGCGAGAACTACAACGTTTTAAGGGCATGGTGGGCTATTACCAATCCTTCATTCCGAATTATTCGCGAACATGCAAAGTTTTTCGACCATTATTGAAAAAGGACGCGGAATGGATATGGACGGATGCGCACCAAAAAACGTTAGAAATTTTGAAACATCAAATTGCGGAGCCAACGCTAAATCAACGTTTTCCGGATTGGACAAAACCGTTTATTTTGGCAACAGACGCCAGCTATATTGGGCTAGGCACTGTGTTAATGCAATTGGACAATTCAGGAAACCGGTTCCCTATCACATTGCATCAAGAGCACTGAACAGTGCTGAAAAATATTATTCAGTCACCGAAATTAAATGTCTCGCGGCTGTTTGGGCCGTCAAGAGATTCCGTGCCTACTTGGAGCTTATGGACTTTTATTTGGAAAGCGACCATCTATCGCTCAAATGGCTATTTCAACAGCGCGAGTCTAAAGGACGCTTGGCACGCTGGGTTTTGTTGCTTAGCGAATATCGTTCCACGTTTCTTCACTGCTCCGGCACCAAGAACTGTGTCGCAGATGCTCTTAGTCGAGCGCCCGTGGATCAACCAGACGAGTTGGACTCTGACGACTGTCCTTTAGTCGATGAGTCCTGCTACACTGCGTTTTTTGATGATATTGATTCGTGGCCACCACTGAGGATTATTAAACTCGCTGACAACGATCCTTTGAATGCCATTCCAAAACTTTTGAAGCGCAACCACCATCGCAGCGATCAAAAAACCTGCAAAAATTCAAAGAAAAAATTAACTAAATGTTTTCAAGAAATCCATTTTGACATACCACCTGTCGTTGCACCTGCATCGGTACCGCCGGGGGCTACGCTGCCACAGTTACCACCCACTGGAACAACTCCACCTAGTTCACCTCCTACTGGGACCAAACGAGCGTTGACTCCGTCACCACCAAGAAAAATGGGTCGACCATGTAAACAGGTCACAACACCAGTGACACCACCAGGACCCCCACGGCTTGTGGGTAGGCCACGAAAGCGGCCACCATCACCTTTGGGGTCACCAGTCTCCAAACGACCGCGAGGACGTCCAAAAAGGCAACCAGGAGACCCAGTTATACCGAGACGAGTAAAGCGAAAACCGGGCCGGCCGCGCAAAGTCATTTCTACACCGATTTGACGTGGCCCGCACCGACCAGTTGGCAGACCGCGCAGAAATCCACAATCTCCGCGCTGAAATGTGCCTTTACCCCCTACTCCTTTACCAACACTTGGTCCGCTCCTACCTCCTGCCCAATTACCTATCCTACCCCCGTTTCCTTCCCTTCCTTTTACGCCGTTACCTAATTTACCACCCTCTGTATCACCATTTCCGGTGGTTACACCTAGAAAAACACCAGTCGCTGGTCCGTCTACGACTAGACCATCACCAGCATCATCAAAATTATCGTTCACACCAACCGGACCTACATCTCCAGTCGAACCACAACCTGGCACATCGCGTGGAGGACCGTTCAAACGACATCGTTATTCTTCGTCGTCATCATCAGGTTCGTCGACAGACTCTGATTTTGGACCAAATATCGATCCGAGCGGATATTATATTCCACAACGAACAGGACCTATGCCTAAACGAAAAGCACTTCCGGCGCCACGTTCACCACCGCATGTCCCAATTTCGGAGCCTCCAACCACACCGGAAAGACGCGCTGCTGACGAACACACACCACCTGTAGAACATCCACCGTTCGAAATGTTGCCAGGAGTCACCGAAATAATTCGGTTACAAGGTCTCGACGAATGGGCCGGTCCGATAATCGATTTTTTGACACAAGACTATCTACCAGATGATATTCACCGCGCGAATCAAATTCGTATTCATGCTCAGAATTTCGGCATGTTGTGTCGTTTTCCACCTGTGAACATAAATGAGATCAGAAAACGCCGACAGATTTATTTGCCGTTACCTCTCCGAGAACGATATTTTCATGCGCTGCACTATCCACCGATAGGAGGTCACTTAGGCATCAAAAAGACACTTCAACGCCTTAAAGCGCGAGTTTTTTGGCCTAAAATGGGTCAACAAGTACATACATGGATTCAGGTGTGTGGCCCCTGTCTACGATCAAAACCATTAAATCGTCTACCATATGGCAAGATGCTAATGTCGAAACTTCGCCATTTATTCAGCGCTATTTACATCAATTACTACGGTAAAAAACCAAAGACAGCTGATGGCAACTGTTACGCATTTGTGATGGTCAATGCTGGCAGTCGATGGCTAGATGTTCGTTTAACACCAAATTCCAACATTAATACCACCATTGCACAGATCAAAAAATTTTGTCAGCGATGGGGTTTTCCGAAAACAATTATCAGCGATAACGCGCCAGCTTTTTGCTCAGCCAAATTTTGTGCTCAGTGTCAAAATTTGGTACACTGCCGTCTACCATCCACAGGGCAACTTGGCCGAACGCTTGAATCAATCTTTAAAAAATTGTATTCTGGCATATATCGATGACCATAATCAATGGGACCTCAATATTGGATATTTCGTTTTGGCCATCAACTCGGCATACCAAGTTTCGCTCAAATATTCACCATTTCAACTTGTTACCGGGCAAGATGCGCGGTTTCCAGGCGATTTGGACAGCGATTCAGATAATGGCGAGCCATTGCCGCCAGCAGCAGCCGAAGACTTGCACGAATATATGCGCTTATTACGCGAATCGGCTAAAACCAATTTACAACGGGCTCAAATCCAACATAAACGATGGTTTGATGTAAAACGCCGTGATCACGATTTCAAACCGGGCAATTGGGTAACTTTACGTAATCGACAACCTTCGTCAGCTAAGAAACAATTCGCGCAGAGTCTTCGATAGCGCACTGAAGGCATTTACGTGATTCACAAGCTCGTCGGGCCTAATACCGTCATTCTTATGGACGAAAATGGCCAGCAAACTCGTCCATTTAATGTTATTGAACTTTGACGATGGCACATAGCTCGTGATGACGCTGATCTAAATCAAAATGATGTTAATATTATTTGCCGACATATTGAGCAATTTATTAGCAATACTACCGCGATCTTTGTGTCCCATTTTGAGTTATTGTGCTTCGTCGAGATGGAGAAATCCGTGCTTTTAAAAACCTAAATTTAAACATCCCAAAAAAAAAACCAAGTGTGATCACCATATGATGTTATCCCATTTGTTATTTTGTTTTGTTTTGATTCTTACCGACGCTGCTTCAAGCGGAATCAGCGTTTGTAACGTGTATTCTTAAGTTCGTTACTCTTTGTTTTGATCTAAGTCTATTTTTAGTTTCCCTTTGTTTAATCATGCTCTCACGCCGGGGCGTTTGTTTTTGTGACGTAACCTTTAACCTCGACCCACGTGTTATGACTCACACCTTTTCCACATTGTTCTAACTTGTGAAAAGTGGTCTCGTGCGCGTCCGAGTTTTTGTCAGGCGTTTCAACATCCTAAACGCATTGTTGTTATTAACCAGCGCTTCTTATCGTGAGTAACTTGTCTCTGTTTTATCGAAATTATGTATTTATTATTTTTGTCACTAATTGATGCACTTTCCATTATTCATCAAATTAGGCCTAATATTCTGCGCTCAATATGGCCGACCGACTCCCATATTTCAATTACCCGCGCAATCACCCTTTACCACCGTTACGACCAACCGGACCTCTCGTTATGCCGCCCTACCACCCGGATGATCCTCATGAGCGCGCATTTTCGAATTTCGAGATAAGCCGCGTGTGCTCGGGTTACGGGCTCGAATATTTCCAGAACGAGCCACAGCGTCTGTGCCGCGCTTGTAAGGACAGAGAACAGCTCCGACAATAGGAGCATAAGATATGGATGCGATTTATGTTTGCCTTCGTCCTGCGATACAATCACGCAGATGGAATTTTGCTCGTCAGAGTCCGAGTCCCAACACCTCGCACGCTCGTTGGATCTATCGGCGCCATTGGTCGGTTTCGTGCGTCGCACTTGTGGTACTGGCGACGTGCTCTCCAGGTTGCGTCGCGACGGAATATAACGCCGCGACGTTGGGTCTATCCGTCCGGGACGGCCATACACGAGAACAACCCCACGATTGCGCCCATCAGTGCCGAGGATTTTGCGGCGCTACCGCGTCACGAGCAGATGCAGCGCGAGGTCGACGAAGCCAGGTCGGGACGTACAGCTGTTATTCCGGCCCTTCAACCATCACAAGCGATCATGGAGGAAGCCGAGGGACTGGTACTCGACGTGGAGCGGAGTTTGGACGCGTGGAATGCTGCTGTTCTGTCGGACGTATCCGAGTCGGGCGAGGATGAGGCGGCCGGCACGGCTTTCGTGGAGGAAGTTGAGGCGCCCCGAGCCGAAGCTCCGACGCCCGCCCTGCCATATGTACCGTCACCCATGTCGGCCCTAGGACGCAAGCAGACGAACGCCGAATTTCGTATTGGTTTGGCGTTGCGAGAACCTGAGCGCTCACGACAGGACCGAATTAGATCAGGCGAGCTTCGGCCGCAAATTACCCGACCATCGGAGTTTCCACCCAGGATTCAGGACAGTTTCTATGATGTCACCACGCGCTCGATTCAGGACGCGGCACCGTCAGACGACTGGTCCCGGGCGCCAACATTAGCCATTGAGCAGCGTCCAGCAGTTCGTGCTGCGTCGCTCGAAGCCAGGCCAGGACCATCCCGAGTTCTTTCATCCCCACAACTACGGCGACCACCAAATGGTCGAATGCATGGACGTCCCGGGGCATATTTGCCACCACAACCATTACCTTCTGCATCAGGCTCGGAGCCTGTGAGTGAAACGGAGCAGCCACTCGTCAAGTCGGAACTCGAGGACGAGCCGGTGCGAGATACCCAACGCCGCCGGAACAGGGAATCGAGGAAACCCGACTTCAGATGGAGGCGCTTACCATTAGCCCGATGGTGCGTCACTCACCTATTCCTTCTGGCGCCAAGGACCCGTCTCCGACTCCTGAGGACGACGTGTCCGACTCAGAGCTCGGGGCTGCTGCACCGAGACTCGTGGCCGACCAACCAAGACGAGCGCGACGGCAGCGCTGTTGGCTGTTCACCATCGCCAGCAAGCTGCCTTTCTCTTATGCGGACCATGTTTGCCGAATTTGACTTTCAGGTTTGCCTGCCAACGCCCGAACTGGACAAGGTTCAAATCACTCTTGAGAAGGAAGATTGGGTTAAACTTTTCAGCACGATGTTAGTGTAAGATTTTGAGATGCCCACCGCGAGTCGGCGCCGGATTCTGGATTATATGACGCTCCGGATTCAACAGATTGCCGACTTCGTCGAGAGATATGGTCAACACTGTGATTGGAACTTCATCGAGCAGTTTCAGAGTGGCATTATCCTGGAGACCCATCGGGTTATGAGCGACGCGGTGCTTGACCTTAATGCCAAGGACGATTTTATGCGCCGTCGTGCCCGCGTGGCTCAGCTAACCCCCGATGAGGAAAGATCGTTGGCCTGCGCTGTGAATAAAGCGCAGACCAAAAGGAGACGCTTCGGGTGGAGTGTCGGCGTATCTTAGACCGTGAGTTTGCTATCCTTGTCACTCAACAGCGCGAACTCGTGGTCCGAAGCGCTGTAGTTAATTTCCCGGCCAGTTGGAGAACCGCAAATTACACTGATGCTCGCGGCCCAATTGAAGACAGATCAGGATTTCGCCTTTTCTCCGGAGCGGTATGAAGACGTCAGCCCATCCGTGGGTTTTACGCCATCAGTCCGGAGGCGGGTATTTGGTAACTCGGATGTTTATCCACTGCCTGACATTGAGAATATATTCTCGTATTTAGGAGGCGCCCATTGGTTCTCTATTATAGACGGAAGAGAAGCATTTCACCAAATTGGAGTGAGACCAGGGGATGAAAGGTATTTA
>JAQFXT010003082.1:0-10089 GCA_034683725.1 Strigamia crassipes
ACAACTCACTCACCTGAAAATCCACAAACGTGTACGCAACCTTTGGTGCCGATCGCAGTGCCATTGGTCCCGCCTGCTTTACCTGTTGTACCTGCTGCTTCTACAAGTGCACCTGCAGTACCACCAGCCGCTGCACCTGCCATTCCTCTGGTCACGCAGCGTAACAACGCGCGACCGCAACGTACTTTAAAACCTACGCAATATTACGGTTTCTCATAGTAAGCTGCCTTGTTAGAAGTTATCGCTTGCATGTTATATTAATAACGTAGTAGCTTGGTTGTTGTTTTAAATAAGCATTGCTCTCGTGTTGTGTTGTTTAAAATAATTGGTTTTATTGCATAATTTCATTTTCCATTTCCTTATACAGTTAAACTTCAGAACTTAGAATATTGTTAGTTTAAATGTTATTTGAAAATTATGATTGTACACTCCGCCCATTGCGTGAGTTTGTGTTTCTTTAATTGAGTTCCTCAATTGAGGGGATGCTGGGGTGTCTTCCCCACGATGCATGTTTTCTTATAGCATCTGTGATGCGTTGCACTGACCGCTACGTCAGCACCACCTATATTGAAATAAATGTATTAGTATTCCTACACTTACCCAAGATGGCTGCTTATTACCATATGCTAAAACACTTTAGAATGGATGACTCAATTCAGCAAAAGCGGACATCATTGAACAATGGTGCAATGAGTGGCGACATAAGAAAAAGTTCCCAAAAGTAAGAACCCAACCAAAGGACCTTCAATACCTTGGGAGTATGCCCAATATATACCATGGCCAGGTTATAGTATGTAGTTTAGAAAATAAATAACTGTGTTGGCTTTGTTCCTGAAATCAATCTAAGGTAATGATTTGCAGAATCTAATGGATTAAATTATTCAGAAAGCACACAAAAGCTTTTTGTCTATTCACAAAGTATGCAAAAGGCTTTTGTCGATTACTGAAAGAGCTGATTTAATTATTTAGCAAAAACCTTGAAAATGTGTTGAATATAGATTTTGTTTTCATACAAAGTGTTACCAAACCAAAGTTAATTTAAACGTATGAAAAAATACTGAAAATCATTAACACAATTCAACCTTACCTCAATGACATCATGGTCTGCAAACTTAAACCACGTTTCCGCAAGATGGTCCATCAATTGATACAAAATCATAACACATCCAGAAATGTTGATGACGCTTTCCTGTGTATCGTACGCATGATAAACGACAGCAAATCAAATTGGCTCGCACGCATCTTTTGGAGCGTTGTTCTCATAGTGAGCGCACTTCTCTGCAGCGCATTGATCTACGACCGATTAACCTACTACATGTCCGAACCATCCATTGTCAACATATACACGCAAGTAGACAACATTATTCAGCTTCCCACTGTTGTGGCGTGCACAGCCTCCACTCCCAAATTCGACAAATACGCCTTAAAGATTGATAAAGATACGATTCCGGATGACATGTCTGTGTCGTGCATGGACCCCCTGTTTAAGTACAGTCTCGAAAGCAACGTGAGCGCGTTGAAATTATGGTCTATGTTGAACACGAGCCACGTTGTTGACAGAATACACACTCTGCAAGTAAGTGTTGAATCCCTTTGATGGCAAACTGAAATTGCAAATTTTTTATATTAGGATAAATCTGTAGAGCTTAAAAATCAAGTGAAATATGCATTCTCTCTTGCGGGATTGTGCATTCTTCTGACACACGGTAAGAAAATACAATTTGATTTTTTTTTTTTGAGTTGCATTTTGATAAATCTGGTTTTATCTTTCATTTAAATGTCAAAGTCCAAAAAAATGGATTTAAGCTACTTTGTTGAAACAAGTGTTTAATGGAATGTTTAAAATGTAATGTTAAAGATCACCACTTGGGTTACCAATTTGTATATCTTCCCTCTTTTGGAGGGGGACACTAGAGATTAAGATTAACCAATCATTGAAGGGGATTAACACATTCCCCAAAGTTTTCCTAGTTTTAGAAAAAGATTAAAAGTTAAGTTTTGAACAGATTCTTGTACAGTGTGGTTGTGTCCACTTATTTCCTGCAGATATCCAGAGGAATCCATGCCATCAAGCACTCAAAGTTGTGACTGATATCAGTCACTAAACAACCAATGCCCAATTGTCGTGACATCCAATGGCGGTTGATGACATCATTTGTCATCAGCCAATGGTACAACCCACCAGGTGTTCAGGGGCCCTATAAAAGGCATGGACTTCCGGTCCTACAGAGACTTCTCCCAACCAGCACCGTGAACGGTCGTTGGTCAAGAGGCATCCCCTGTCACCATGGTACTGTTTAGGGAAACGGCCAGTATGCCGTTCTCAGTACCGTGAACTGTCATGTGGCACCGACAGTTAGTTAACACTGATCACGCTGTCCATAGGGCCAGCGGGTCAGCCAGAGATGGTTGATGGCAACGTCAACCATGCATTAGGAAAAAGCATTGAAAAGACTGCCCCTAGACAACTGAAATAAAGGCTAAATGCAAATAATACAGTTTTTTGGTGTCAATTCTTATGACGTGTCGTGCGTCCCGGCGAAGCCCTGACCCCCCCAGGTCAAGGTGGTCGTCCGTCCGGTCTCACAAAGTTTCATTTAAATAATAATTTAAACTTAGGAGTTGCAGTAGCAACATACTTAATAAGAGCAAAAACTAGTCACACAGAACAACATTAATTTCACTGCTTTACAAGACCACTTATAAAGACCCTTCAAAAGGGGCCCACAGGGGCTTCACAGATGTGAAGTGAAGTCACTTGCCCTGTTTCACAAAATTCAAGTTTGTCCTTCAACATTTCAATGACCCTATAATATAACCCTTTTCCAAAACAAACAAGGAAACAAGAAACTCAACATAAACAATCTACTACATGCACTGGAAATACAATATAAAAACCAAAACAATAAATTGAATTACATTGAATCTCTAAGAAGGTAAAGAAACCCAAATACTAGTACACAACCATATTTTATTTTTTTATTTTGGAACCGTTTAGTTTCCACACACTTCATCAGTGATGTTTTCTTTTTTGGTTAGATCAAAAAGTTCGACTTTCAAATCCAAAAAATCAATTGGTGTTTCAATTTAACGAATCCAAGATTGGAAAAAGATGTTCAAATTCTAAGATTAATGTAAGTGTGCACTAAACTCACAAGGGGCATAACAATTACTGCATGCCTCTATTGCACGAATTTGACCAGACTGTGAGTAAACCCTGTTTTTACTAGTATACTGTTGTAAATGAATAAAAAAAAATTTCTGTAGTAATATACCAAGCGCGCTGAGTAATGATCAAACAATTAGGTTATCTTATCAGGCTGTGACAATGACGTTCTAGAGTAATAATATTATACCTATACATGCGTCATGTGACAGATGATAGGTCGATTCGGTAGTCACGCTTGTTAATTGGTAAATCTTGAGTACAAACTGTGCGAGAAATAAAGAGACAAGTGGTTCTCAATACATTACATTTATTGTAACTCCTGATAACCGTGATTACGGTTATCGGTTACTCAATCAGTTAATCAATATTATACATGGACTATGCCGACATTTGACGATCTAAAATTTTACACGCTATATTACACAGGAGACTAGGTCAAATACTTATTCGATCGCGAGTTTGGTTCTTCTGTGTAGACTTCTCGAGTGATCCGGCGTTCAATGCGAGCTGCATCGTCACAACAACGTCAGGGTCCAACGTTTGTTTAGTCATCGGTTAACGTCTTTAGTGGGAATAACGTTGTGGTAAACTGTGGAATAAGGGGAAAGGCATTGGACACGTACAAGGCTACTTGATCGAGTGCAACAGTCAGAATTCACCCAATACATGTCGGCATTGGGAATCCTGCCGCTAAATGCAGCGAGACTGGAGAGAATACCACGCTTATCGTTCTGCTTTATGCGTCTGCATGGTATTTACGGTGAAGCGTGATCGGGAATTACTATCGCCACACCATATCAGTCAGCATCGCATACCTACGCGGTATTCAGATATATGTGGCAGCTTCACCATTTGCACCGCACCGTGGGGCACACGCCGGTAACGTTCAGTGTGTATGACGGCATCAATTGATAGGACCGGCAACGTACGTAACGATTTCTGACCACAGCAAATGGTCAGGCGTCTCCATCGACGGAGGAAAACTACACCTATTTGTTAGATAGGTGCAACATATATTCACATATAGTTCAGTTCAGTATTCAGAGTCAAGAGTCAAGGGGGCAAGTTCCGATTGGAACCCACCTTATATACTGGGGCCAGTATAAGGATTAGTTCAGTGTTCCAATCGGGACACTGGCTCTGGGAATCTTTCCAATCAATTGATAGGTAATATGGATACCCAGGACACAGGAAATGGATACCGGGGACAGTTTTACTGTCCGGGGGTTTACTGGATTAAGATACGCAGGCGCATATTTTAATCCTTTGCAGGTGCGGTAATCTTAGTCAAGATATAGTGAAAACCTCCATCTGTGTTATAATTCTGCATCACCGAGTGCAGATTATTCACGCCTCCCATATAAATAGTAAACTTTTGGTTACATAACGTTTCTATTTATTATTCTATTCAGTAGAACTAGTGAGAGGCAGAAAAGCGATCGCTTCTTGCTTGCTTTTTGTAACAATTGCCGCTAGAAGTCGCAAACGCGCCTTCTGGTGACAGTTTCACGTACTTTTACGGTTTTAAACCGTCACAAGGCAAGAAGATTCTTGCGGATCTAATTGTTCGATCATTACTCAGCGGGCTTGGTATATTACTCCAGAGAATTTTTTTTATTCATTTACAACAGTATACCAGTAGAAACTATCTGACACAAGAAGATGAGTGCTGACCTAATTGTGACTACTGCTCAAGCGCGAGGTATTTTATGAAAGAATTGACCAATAGAAAGTCACAAAAACGACCATGAGGATTTCAAACGTAAACAAACTGCGAATAAAATTTGTTTGGAAAATCTTGTACTAGATGGCGCCACCAATTGGACGGTGAATGGGATTTGTTACGCCCCTCACAATTGGTCGACTAAACGATGGTCGTTTTGTAACGGCTATCCTCATTGGTCATTGGTCATTGGCAATTTTACTCAAAGTGGCATATTCTTTAAAGCGAGGTAACATGTTAGTCATTCTCAGACGATTCTAATTACTTTATATTAGTTTATATTAACAGATAGAGAAAATTTCACAATTGGTAGGACTATTATTGATTTTCCATCAACATATTCAGTGTTAATTCTTATATCGATTCAAAAAGTAATTATTATTAGTATTGAATATACAAATTATTGTGTTATCATTTGATTGTGTTGTAGTACGAATTTCTGAACAATCCCAGACACCTGTGCAGTTCAATTGCAGATTTTGAATTGTGTGAAGAGGAGTGTATAAGACAGCAAATACGAAAAAGAAAAGTGAATTGCAGGTTGGTAAGATTAAATCAATTATTATGCTAATTGAAAGAAAAGTTGTTATGTATTATCTGAATGACTTGCAATGAATATCTTGTTACAATTTTCTAGAGTCCATTGCAGTCTTCCAGGTAACTAAATACCACGAAAAAGAACTTAAAGATGTTTTTTCAAGACGTTTTAAAAATGTCACAACTTGTGTGAGACTGGACGGACGCTGTTTAGGCTAGGGGCCATGAACAGCGTCGAACGCACGACACGTAATTAAGAAATGACACAAGAAACTGTATTATTGCTGGTTAGCCTTTATTCAGTTGTCTAAAGGCAGTCTCTTTAATGTCTTTTTCTATTGCTTTAGGTTATGTTTCCATAACCCAAACCTTGGCTAAACGCCGACCACCTGGTTAGGGATAACCAAATGGTCAGCGTGGTCAACTGATTCTTATTGTCCATGCCATGCGAGATTCATGGTACTGGGAACGACATGCCAGTCAGTTCCCTAAATGTCGCCATGGCAACAAGGGGTACTCAGGATCCACGACCCACTCTGGGGCTGGTTCCAGTCGGACTCTCCGTGACCGGACGTCTGTCTCTTTTATAAGGCCCTCTATCCCCATGCAGACTACCGTGTCATTGGTTGATGACGGGTGACGTTGTCAACCATCAACCCCCTTTGTAATTGGTGGGTTGTAGATGGCTATTTGGGGGTGTGGTTGTAGTGACCGCCAATTGGTCACACTTGATTTAATTGCTAAACGCAATTTTAAGACACATTCTAGACCATATATTTATTGTTTTAAAAAAATTATTTTTCTGTTTCTAATTTTTTTGATGTAAAATTGTAAACATTCCCAAAAATTCACTCATTGAGTATTTTATTCTGTTTAGGATGCCATTTATGCGGAACTATCAGCATTTGCCAGAGTGCCGAAAAAATTATGGTTTGATGTACGACCAAGCCAAAACAGCTTACATGGGACTTTGGAAGGCCAACAATGATTCAAACACTTGCAAATGCATTCCTCCTTGTAAAATACACATCATTTCAAACAGAAAAATAGTGGAAAAAAATTCTGGATCGACTGTGACAGTAAAAGTGACTGATTCCATAAGAATCGCACAAGAAGTTGCGGTTTACGATCTCATTGCACTGTTCTGCGATTTAGGAGGAAACATCGGTCTCACTCTCGGAATGTCTTGTCTCATGATTGCTGAAATACTCTTTGTGTTAATCAGTCTTATTATTCAACGTATAAAAATATCTAAACAGAAATCATCAATTTTTTTTTGTTTGCTTGAATACAAAGTAAAGAAATGTCTTAAGAAATATGTCGACGAAACCGAAGAACATTTGGTTAATAGTTTCCAAATAACGGGTTTGAAGTACATTTTGGCCAAGCAAAATCTCGGTCACAAAAGAAAATATTTGTGGATTTTTCTCGTCGTGCTTTTAAGTTTTGCGTGCGGTTTTAAGATTTTTGATCGCTTTGCGTATTACTTGTCCTATCCGAAAACCATAACTGTAAGAATGATTGAAATTGAAAACATTGAACTTCCATCGATAGTTTTATGCACGGACAGTGGTCGACTGGATTTTCAAAAGAAAAAATACATGAAAAAGAATAAACTCCCAGGTTGTTCTGATGATTTTGATATGTTAAATATGGTGGATGACAGCATATCCGTCGATAAATTGTGGACGTGGTCTAACAAGGGTCATCAACTTTATGTTGTGCCACAAATGGTATGATTACGTACTCTACATTACGTTATTATAATTAATATCTCATTTTTATTATCTTATGTTTATGTAGGATGTTGCTAAAAATACTCCAGTTCTAATAACACTTAAACCTTTTTCAACGGTTTTTGGCTTCTGCACAAAATTGAATCCAGGCAAGAAGACTGTTTTTAGCAATAAAAAAGTTGTTTGTGTTATGTATTTTTTTTTTTGTTATTTAGATAATACAAAATATTTTCCTTTGTTTTCCGGGTATTCGACAGGCAGTTTGAAAGAAAATTCCATATGTGTAATGAAAACAAAAGTAATTGAGAAAAAACTACTTTTTCCCTTTTTTTTTTTTTACTTTTTTTAAAAAATTAATCTCTCATTTGATAAAGATATTTCAAATATTTCCTGGCCATGACTTCAGTTTGAAAACATATCTGCAGATGGAAGAAACCGGAATTTACGAACTTCTCTATACGATGCAAAAAGTATGCGATTTTGCGAATAACGAATAACATTAATAATGGTTTATACATTTTTGTAGTTAGTCAGAATAAACACACCAAAGAGTCGATGCGTTGGAAAAACCGAACACTTGAAATGTGTGAAATTCTGCTTAGAACGAAAATTGCTGGCAGAAATTTCTTGCAAGTATGTAATGGGCACGTGCAAGGTTCTTCAGTTAGATTTCAATCAAAGCACAGACAGACAGATCTGTCCCATTGCAGTTTATCTAGTTTATTCAACACTACTTTGCTCAGGCACGAAGTGGATCTCGCAAAATCAAATAACTTCCATTGCCCATTAATCCATTGTTTGGATAATTTTTTCTTTTGGTTAAATTTCACACAGAATTGAGACGTGGTTTTTTATTTTCGTCTTTTCAGGTTACCTTTTATGAATTCGTCTCTGGGAATGTGTAAAACTGCAGAATCAGCCAAACTGGTCAAATCCAAATACCTTTCGGTGATGCTTAAAACCAACCCGATGGACGACTGCAACTGCACCATAGCTTGTGTCGATTCAATTTACTATCCTGAATTGAAGCTCTGGTTGAATTTCCAATCACGGGCTAATCTACTGAATGTTCGGGTTGCTCATAACTTACAAGAAGTTATTGAGGAAAACTTGTCATTCTCTTTAGTCAAACTTCTTTGCGATGTGGGTTCTACCGCATCTTTTGTTCTCGGTTTGTCGGTCATGTCTTGTTTACACGATATCTTGCTATTCCACAAATACAAAAATCGATTCCAATATCGTAATAAACTTCATCCAAACAACACTATATGATAAACACATTAGCTATTAATTTAAACATCCCGGTAAATGTCTTAAAGGTCAAGTGCAATAATTTTCAAAGAAAACAACGTAAAAACCTAACCTAAGGGTCCAGGGCTCGATTCCCTGTTCGGGCGCCACTTTACTATATCTTGCCCGTGATATAGTAATGTAAATAAGGAGACAAAGGAAAACACCTTCTTACTGTTCTTGATTTAGCAGCCAAAATGGCTGCCTGTTTATATACCTTGCCAACTGTAGCTATGAAAAAAATAGGAGCTCTATTGTTTGTAGTTGGCTTGCATTCTCACTAGAATGCAGCCAACTCTCCAACAGCATTGTTACGGGTAAACAATACAGTTGGAGTGGATTTCTAGTGATGACAATACACTACAGTTTATTAAAAATTCCATTCAATTCAATTGTTGCATTAATGGTATTACAATTGTTGATCCAATTTTTATTGTTGACAGTGCAATGCATCAAGGTCTCTATTTCAAATTTTCCTTTGTTCTTCAACGTGACACGTGAGTAATACAAAATTCAGCTTAAACCTGAAACAGGGATCAGCTGAAATTGTAAGCTGGTGACGTTATACTCCCATAACGCTGTGCATTTTAGACAACTGGTATTGCAGGGTTTTGTAATTGTTACTTTAACATCACAAACATAACAATTCACTTTTTTATTAACGAGTTTAGGGTTATTATATTGTTTAATTTCAAAATTAGATGAAAATACACTCACAAGTCAGTGCACTTGACTTTTAATTGCTTTTGCATGCAATTACATAGTTTATGAATGGCGGTAAGATCTGAATGTATTTTAGTTAACTTATTTACTTACACGTTTAAATTGCGTAAACACATGTTTAATCTTGTACTATAAATATAAATTATTTGAAAATCAATCTACTAAATATATGTAAAATAAGATTGCGGTCGGATTAAATCCAATCCGATCCAAACCGAATTCAGATTGGATCGGGTCGGATCGGGTCGGATAAACCCATCCGAGTTTATTTTGGATCGGTTTGCATTGTGCGAATTTTTATTCAGTATGTTTGAATTGGATTGGCAAAAAAAATGATTTCGATCTGTAAAATTCAAAATTTAAAATAAAATTAAAAAATTAAAAAAAAACACAAACGGGATTATTTTCTCCTCGCTCGCGTTTGTGTTTCTACGCGCAGTTTTGATATGAGAAGTTCAATAATCCCTCAATAGATTTCGTTGGAAGTCAATAGCATAAATAATGTGTCACCGGTCTATTCTACTTCGTTAACAGGTAGAATAGAAGTTGACTTAATGAACATCAGAGCCTAGTTTAGTCAGTTCTTCTTTGACCTCTTTAGGATAAGCTTTACTTACTATTTCGTCAAGAAGTTGATTGCCTGCCAGCTCACGGTGCGGTTTGATCCTCTCTGACTGAATTGAATAAATTGAATTACCGCAACGTCTCGAATAAACGCCCAGGTGTTTATTGTTTTTAATAACCCTGCCTTTCCGGCGTCTATTTGAGGCTTGGCGTTTATTCGGGGCCGGCGTCTATCCAAATTTATAGATTTATTTTGAGAATTATAGATTAATTTTGAGATTAATAGATTAATTTTGAAATTTATAGATTAATTTTGAGAATTATAGATTAAATTTGAGATTTATAGA
>JAQFXT010003083.1:0-10085 GCA_034683725.1 Strigamia crassipes
TTGATACTTTACCATCATTAGATTAGGTGCATTGTCAGCACTTTCAGAAATATTTAGTATAGTTACAGACTTTTTTATCACGCTGTATAGCATCTTGGCAATAAGTGTTGTTAACTGTAGGCTTGTCCAATATTATTAATTAAAACTAGTACTTTAAAGAAAAAATCACTAGGGGGAGGGCTTGACCCACCCCCTGGTTTATCTGTAGACCTGTACCCCAGTCCAATTTTTACTAGTCCACTGGACTACACATGTTTTTACATCAAGAATTATTTTCGATCGTTTTTGACTTGTTTATTCAAAGAAACGATGATGACCATCATCGCCGAAGAATCAAACGATGTTTTACCTCCAAAACAGGTAGAAAATCGACTTTTTATCACCAAAAAGGGGCGCAAGAAGATGGATGCGGACATTGAAGCATATGTCGGAGAGAGACACTGCTTACTCAGTGCCGAGGGAAAGATTTTTGAAAAAGATTAGCAACATGATTTTGCGGATCGGCGCTATCTCAGCTAAGGTTTTCGACCAACTATTTTCCAGGCACCCAGTCTCGCGATCAGAGATCCTGTACGCCAACAAAGCGGTCTTTTTGCAAGTTAAGAATGCAACCAACGCGATCAGTGATGAGCACAGATTTAATGTGATTCAGGGGCTTGGCAGTCAAAAATCAGACATGGCCAAACACTTTAGGAACTCAGAAGGGGATTCACTTTTCCAAGGACTCTTCTTCGAACGTTTTAGTAAAATATAGGTATATGTGAACAACTTTTTGATCAAAAATATTCTAACTTCTTTTTTTAAATTTTAGAGAAACAGGCTGATCAATTTGCGTCAGTGGATTGAGCAAGATCCAGACACTGGCAAGAATACCAGACAGCACAAACGGGATTTTTGCCCTTATTCAAGCCCAAATGATCGTTTACTAGAAGCGAGTAATTACCGGACAGAGGAAAGCTGGCAGTTTTGAAGTTTCCGGCTGCAAAATTCCGAACGAGGCGGACATCATCAGCAGCCTTTCGGAGACCCCTCTTTCCCAACAACAGGGGAAGGGGTCGTGGCAGTTTCACTAGAACTGGTAAAGGCATGGAGTGAGCACTTCTCATTTCCAAAAGCTTGTTTTCCTACCGATAGGCTCCCCCTTTGCATTGAGACATGGTTTCTTATTCCCTCGGATCCTTGGGTTTTAGCTGTTGTTAAAGGGATTGAGTTAGAATTCCCAAACACACCAATTCAAGCTAGTTTTGTGACCCCCAAATAAGACTTAATTAAGCACTCTCTTATTCACGAGGAAATGCAAAACATGATTATGAAAGGGGCAGTGTACCTCGTTTTAACCCACCAAGACCAGATTATTAGTTTCCTATTTCTGGTAACCAAGAAAGATGAAGGTTTTAGGCCTATCATCAATTTGAAGCCGCTTTATGAGTTTTTGCCCTTCAACTATTTCAAGATGGAAAGTGTTCAAGTGGCTTTCGCACTTGTAGAAGAGGGTGCCTACATGTTTAAACTGGATTTAACTGATGCATATTTTTTGGTAACCATGGATCCAAAATTCCGCAAATTTCTGCGTTTTTATTGGGAAGGAGTTTTGTACGAGTTAGGGGTACTTCCTTTTGGTCTTGGCTCAGCGCCGTATTTATTCACAAAAATTTGCAAGGTAGTGGCAACTTACCTTCGGTCCCTTAATGTCAGATTAGCTGTTTATTTAGATGATTGATTTTTTGTCAATTCCTCCCTCGGGTTACTAAATAAGCAACGTGACTTTATTCAAAGCTTTTTCAGGGCCTTAGGTTTTAACATTAGCACAAAAAAATCAATTTTAACACCAACTACATCAACGGTTTTTTTGGGGTTTTGCATAGACACTAAAGAGATGACAATTTCCTTTCCCCAAGCAAGAATTTTCAACATTCAGAGTTCTGTAAAGAAGATTTTAGAGGCTGAGTCTATTTTTATTAGGGAACTAGCCTCGGTTATTGGTAAACTTAACGCCACTACCGTGGCCATCTCGGCAGCACCTCTTCATTACAGAGGGTTACAGCACCTCAAATCCCTCAATTTCTCAGGGGGTAGTTATGACTTGATTTGTTCCTTAAATCAAGAAGCCAGGTCTCAATTAATCTGGTGGAAGAGGAATTTGCGTTTCTGCAAAAGTCGTTCCTTACATCCTAAGGTTTTTCTCCTTTGTCTTGATTCTGACGCTTCACTTTCAGGGAGCCAGCTCGGCGGAGTTAGCGTCGGTGGTATATGGCCCTCAGTGCTTCATAAAAAGCACATAAATGTCTTAGAGCTCCTTGCCGCATTATGGGGATTAAAATCTTTCGCCAAAGATCTTTCTAATGGCCAAATTAAGATTAGAATGGACAATACAGTGGCTATTGCAGCCATTAATAATTTGGGCAGTTTTAGATCGCAGGATCTCACAGCAGTGGCCCAAGACATTTGGTCCTAAGCCATGGAACGCAATATCTGTCTTCAAGCACAACGTATTCCTGGCCGTCTCAACATAGAAGCAGACGCTGCTTTTAGGGGATTCTTATCTGACTCAGGGGACTGGAAAATAGACCATCGTGTTTTTAATCGCATTTCTGGGTTATGGAGTCCCTTTACGATAGATTTCTTTGCCGCTATGCATAATACCCAGCTGCAACACTACTTCAGCTGGAAACCTGATCCAAACGCACGAGCATTCAATGCCTTATCCCAAGACTGGGGATCGGAAAATTCCTATGCCTTTCTCCCTTTTACCTCATTGCTCAATGCCTACACAAGATACGTACAGCTCCCTCTCCTGTGAGGGTGACACTCGTGGCGCCTATTTGGCCTAGCCAGGGATGGTTTTCGGTAAATAATCTAGACTTCTTTCTTGATCAACTTTTACTAAATCGCTTGTTTTACAGCTTCTCTGGTCTCTCTCAACGAGACCTCCATTTTGCCTCTCGCAGTTGCCTTATCTGCTGACCAACTCGCAGGGATCACCTCAACCCCTACTCCATGCAGGGTCCTTACACCTGGCCGCCTGGAGATTGTCCTCTGTCAACTTAGAGATAAAGGACTATCAGGAGACGCTTCCAAATTGGTGGGAGTTTCCTAGCAGAACAACTCCAACAAAGTCTACGACGGACACTGGAAGTCCTGGGCCAGCTGGACTTCCTGAAACAATGTTGAACCTTTTCGTTCCTCTCCCCTAGAATTCACCAATTACTTAAATGTTCTTTTTTCTCAGGGGTTAGCTCTAAGCACAACAAATGCACATAGATACGCTATCGCTCAGACTCTACTTCTAGTTTCCAACTCGGACCTAGGTTCTCACCCCCTCACTCGCAGAGTAATGAAGGGAATTGCTAATTCACGCCCTCAGAAGTTAAAGTATTCTTTTATTTGGCATGTTGGGCCGGTGCTTTTTTTACTCAAATTGCAGTTTAAAACACTGCTTTTCCTTTCCAAATTAGAAGTTAACCAACATGTGGCTTCTCTCCTAGCCTTGATTCTTGCTAGCAGGTCAGCATACCTTAAGCTGCTCTCTTTGGATATGTCTTTTTCAGGGAAATCATGCTCCATTCCTCTTTTAGGAAAACGCAAGTCTCTCTCTTCAGCTCTCTTCGTATTAACAAATTTTAACGACAAGGAATTCTGCTTGTTACAGCAGTTAAGTTTTATCTCAAGTTTTCCGCCCCTTTTCGACAGGGGACTGAGCAGCTTTTTTTAGCAGCATCAAACCTTTTGGTTCGGTTTCTTTCGCTACCATCGCTAGATGGATTAAAACGACTTTAGGTAATGCCGGGGTCAATACCTCAATATTTTCCGCCCACTCTACCCGTGCGGCAGTTACTTCCTTTGCCCTTTCCAAAGGGGTTAGTGTCTCTCACATTCTGAAAGCAGCAGATTGGTCATCTGCCAATGTCTTTTTCAAACACTATTCCCGACCTATTGAGCAGATCTCTGATAATTTTGCTAATACTGTACTCAGAAGCTACGAAGAGCCTATAATTAACAACATTTATTGCCAAGATGCTATATAATTGGATATTTTACAATGTTATGATGTAAAATATTAATTATATTAATAGGCAATAACTGTTGTTAATCTCCCACTCTTAATGAATTTTTATTCACCACCCGGTTTTTTCTTGTTTTTTAGATTGCCTATAGGTCGATCCGAGCGCCATTGACTACTGTATCGTAACTGACTAATAAATGGAATGAATTTCAATTAGTTGTTTTTATTTATCTCAGTCTAAGAATTAAAAATTGGACTGGAGTAGAGGTCTACAGATAGACCGGGGGTGGGTCAAGCCCTCCTTCTAGTGATTTTTTTTTAAAGTACTAGTTTTTATTAATAATATTGGACAAGCTTATAGTTAACAACATCTATTGCCTATTAATATAATTAATATTTTACATTATAACTTTGTAAAATATCTAATTATTGTTACCTTACTAAAGCAGCAAAGTGCAAAAGTTTGTTTTTCCAAAAAAATATTTTCTTCAGAAATTATTTCAAATTTACAATCCGGAAGTGCTGCACAGTTTATGCCAAAACTTGTTTTGGTGAAAAGATTAAAACGTTCGTTAACTGAGTGCTGATAAGTCAATGCAAACTGGTTATAACTCTACAATTGAATTGATATTTTAGTTGAAATTCATTATTATTTTGATCTTAGTTTAATTCTTACCTTGTTGTGTTGAAAATATATTAGTACGTACGGTTTATTTTGTTTCAATATAATCTGCTCTTGTAAGTATCTGTACAGAATCATCGCATTCTTTTGTATCATCGTGTCCTTAACAATAAATAAAACAAATTTATTTTTCATGCTGCTGAACTGTGCAACTTTGGCAATAATCTGCAGAATTTAAGTTGAAAAAAATTGATCATTATGAGGTAGAAATAAAAGATGCAAATCTTTTTTGTACTTCAGTGTCATGCACCCAAATCAAAATTAACTGATAAGGAGTTAAATCGAGAGGATATGGAATTTTTTTGATTGGTCGTGCTGCCACTTCAATTTTTCCAATCCAATGGTCAGATATCATTTTTGACACACATTTTGCTTCTGAAATGACATATAATTTAGCATACAATAAATATTAACAAAAATATATTTAATACCGTAATAATATTTGTAAATAATATATACTCTTCTGGAATTGATGGTTTTAACAAAGCTACATATTTGCGAATAAAGTTGGTCATCACAGTAAGATGATTTATATAGTTGTTTGTCTCTAGCTGGTTTAAAATAAAAGAGTAGAGTAATGTTGTTAAGGGTTCCATCCAAAAATGCTCGGTTTTTTCCCTTGTATTGTTTGTGACAGCTAGGTTGAGGCTTTTAAAATTCAATACTACTGCTATGCGACATTAAGTCGACAAACATTACCGTTAGTACTCAGTAGGTCGACTGAACTGGATACATGTAAGTTGTATTGCAACTGCAAAGTTGCTAGAATGGGTTTGATTAATAATTTGTGTGTTTTATAGGTTATCATGTACAATTTTTTAATTTTATCAGTTTTTAAATTTATTATAATAGTTTGATTCTAAAGAAGTGTTTTGTCATAAATTTGAGATATATCATATTGCGTGATATTTTTCAACTCAGTATGTGTGACTCATGCTGTTTTAGAAATTCTCTCTGGAAATTAATAATGGTATGTAGAATAGTTAAAGTTATTTTCTTTTTTGTTCCCATGTTAATCCTATTTTTAGCTTTTTAGCATGTGCTATTGTTTACAGCACACTGCATGCCAAAAGGTAACTTTAACTATTCTAAATACCATTATGGAAAAGCAGTTCAAACGAAAACTCTTATAAGAGTTTTCATTGCAACTGCTTTTCCATTGTTGTGTGCAATAAAGCACTTGCTTTCAACAAAAGCAGATGAGGTTTTCCTGTGTTTCTTCTTCTGCTCCTGTTCCTAAGACCCTTCATCACTCCCCAGAGGGCGCACCTGCATACACTACTCTGCCTGTGGTAGTGGGTGAGTTGCAGCGTCGCGTAGGCTAAACCACCTTCACCCAACCCCTTTTCTGACATCAATAGCCACACAAATGGCAATCCATCAACTGTCGCCACAAATGGTATTGTTTTGATTTGTATGTGTAAGGTAATGGTGTTTTGTTTAGTTTAGAATTCGGTGTCCAGCCTAATGTTATACTTGTGTTGGGGAATGCGCAATAGGCGCAAAAAGAATAAGCGCGAATGCTGTTTGCGCTTAATCCTTCATTGCCAGGTGTAACACACACGATTAAGCGCGAAATTCGGTTTTCGCACTTCACATATCCGGAATAAGCGCGAAAACCGAAATCCGAGCTTCGCGCGCCCGGATTAAGCGCGAAAACCGAAATCCGAGCTTCGCGCGCCCGGATTAAGCGCGAAAAAAAAATTTCGCACGTCCGGAGTAAGCGCGAAAACCAACTTTTCGCGCGTCAGGATTAAGCGCGAAAACCAGATTTTTTTCGTGCTTGGAGTAAGCGCGAAAAAAGAGTTTTGCGCATCTGGATTAAGCGCGAAAATCAACTTTTCGCGCGTCTGGATTAAGCGCGAAAATTAACTTTTCGCGCGTCTGGATCAAGCGCGAAAACCACTTCTTCGCGCGCCTGGATTAAGCGCGAAAAGTTGGTTTTCACGCGCCTGAATTAAGCGTGAAAACCGACTTTTCGCGCGTCTGGATTAAGCGCAAAAACCAGATTTTTGCGCGCTCGGATTAAGCGCGAAAACCAGAATTTCGCGTTTCAAAATAAGCACGAAAACCAAAACCAAAACCAAAACCAATCCGTTCGCGCTTGGTCCTACGCTCTTTGTGTTGCTATTGCTAGTTTAGATGCAACAGGTGAAACTTTTTTTTTTTTACTTAATTCTGGCCAATAATTGGTGATGCCCCTATCCAACTAACCAGCCGGTGCCTAAACTGATGTTAAGATCAAATGAATTAATGACTTACTTTGTTTTGAATTCACATTTGCAATCAATGTTATCACTAACACAGATGTGACCACAAATTGGCTGGGTAACATAGTTGATATTGAAATTTGTAATTTCTATGCTGTATAATAAAAGACATTTTGATTAACATAAATATTGGAATTTGAAAAATTAATCTGAAAAATTCTGTTGTTTTACCTATTATTATTTTACAACCAATGAAGACGGACATCACCCATACAGTTAATGACTGAATAATTTGCATGACTTGTCTTTCACGCAGGTGTTGGATGCTGAGCAATAAAGCTGAAGTGGCATCTGCTTAAATTGTTAAGTGATTTTCAATGTTAAAATCTTTTATTTTATATTATTTGTGTTGAATTTTATTATTTTCCTTCAAAGTGTATTTGTTTTGACCTCCTGGTTTGACATGTGTAAGCGCGTCGCCAAATTAGCATATTGGTACAAGTGCAGTATTCATCCCTACTTTTTAATAGTTTCACCCACGCTTACATTTTGAGTTAATGTCAAATTTATAAGATAGTTATGATTTGGCTATTGTTTAGAGCGGCAGTTTTCTACAGTTTTAACCGATACTAGTAGTTGGATAGGTTGTTGCCTGACTGTTAGAAGTTTAGCAAACCATAGGATCGAAACGAGTTTCAGTTTAGGCGCAAAATAACTCAGAGTTATTCAGTTTTGGATTCTCGTGACTTAGCAAGCCAAGTGAACAAAGTTCTCGCCAATTTGATGCAGTCATAGCTCAGTTGTTAAAAGGAGTTGATATTTTTCTTATTGACAATAATATATCCTAATTGTTAATTTGTGTAAATTGCATCTTACGTCTACGGATGGTGCCAGAGTCACTATAAAGCCTCTTAGTGCGATTAATTCAACATTGCCAGCCTGTTTTCAACTCCCTTGCCGTCACCAAACCACCTGACAAAGCGGTTCATAGTCATTCGGAATACAATACTGCATATACATGTTAAACCAGAGAGCTACTAATTTATTAAATATCCACCACCTTTTTAGCCTTTACCGCCATATTTTCCTTTGCCTAGTATTAAGTATTAATAGTTGTGTTACTTCAAACATTCATTTGCACATTTATCTTGCGCGATATTATTTGTCACTGTAGTTCGACGTTGCCATATTTGTTTCACCATTATTTAACTCTTATGACAGATAAGGACCCTTTATTTCTTCGAGCATGTGTGGGATTTTATATTAGAAATTGCTTTGCGTTTGTGAGTATAGCAATTTACTTACAATTGTCATTTAAGCCAATCGAGTATAAGTCCAGACGTGCGCGGACCGGAAGCCGTCCCATAAAATAAATAAAATTAGATTGAACACGCTGACTTGTTGCGCTTACTATCCTGATTACCACTATTCGACGGATAGTTACAGGTAAGGCGCTTAATAAACCTCCGTTCGTTTCCATATATCCATGAAATTTGTCATTTCAAAAAACTATTGTTCTATGCAGAAACCCTGTTGTGACAACAGTAATAAAAAAGTAATTAAACTGTGGTATTTGCTAAAATAAACAGTTCTTTATGGACATAAACTGGAACAATTGTATTAAAGCAATTAAACGTACATGAGGGAAATGCACGATACATTAGCAAAGTGGTTAACAACAGATCAATGGTCATTGTCCTGGTAGTATTTTTAACTTGTTTTTTTTTTTTTTTTTTTTTTTACTAAATAAATAAATTTTTATGGCAAATGTAATTTGTAACGCCTAATGTCGATTTTACACCTTAAACATTTAGTAGCTTTCAGTACAATCATTTGTTGCACGCGAATCATAATCTAGCACGCAATTGTTTTGTCAGATTAACTGAAAATAGATACATTTGCAAGTGAAAATGCACCTTTAATTTGGTACACTTTCGCTGAAAATTTGTTTTTAATGGACTCTTATTCTTAAGAGCTGATACTATGTATGAAAATAATTCATATACAAGTAATTTAAATTTTGATTGCTATTAATTAACTGAATTAGAGTGATCATTTTAGAGAAGTGAAAAAGTTAACCTAAATTTAAGTTGGGTTTAGGCAGTGATCGAATAATCAATGGATAAAAATAGCAAAAGTAGAAAAGTAGAGAAAAATACCAAAATGAGTTTTTTCCTGTTTTGCCAATAGAGTGCAGTTGGGGGGTGGGAAGTATACAGCTCTCTGACACAGTAGTCACATCTGTTCCAAAATTAATATTCCAGATCGACTACTCGGATTTGAATTATCCGATTCGAATGCAATCTTACATGCAATACTGCAATTTGGTAAATTTAGCCAAAAAAGTAAATATTTGCCATTCATTATTATAACTTATTAGTGAATCTGAATACACAGTTTGCGGCAGGTACATCTTCTTTATACAACCCTCGTTACTTTATAATTATAGTAAAAAAAAATATAAGATTACTGTAACTTATGCTGCAACTGAAAATAACGTTGCCAATCCGGTAGTGTTCCACTATTTACCTCATTGTGATGTCACTGACCAAAAATTACAATCAGCAATGATCTCGTTCCCACCATTTTAAATTCACCACTTCAATTGCAAGCAGAGCACATGTTACTGTTTATCTCATTGTTTTTTCTTGGAAATCATATCAATTCACAATAATAAAGTTGTGGCATTGTTAAAATTACTTAAAACAGAAATTGTGTCTATTTTTGTTTCGGTAATCACATGACTAGTTTAAGGTAAGTCGAATTTTATAACTGCAACGTAAAAGTTCAACCAATGTGACTGCCTTTCGGATACTAACAACACCAATGGCCGCCCTAAGCAACACCCACCGACAGGGGGCGTTGCTGACCGAAAGTGGTCGCCTGACCACTGGCCACAGGGCGGAACCGGAAGTAGCGTCGACGGGGTCCACAGGACCCCAAAAGGGCAGTCTGTTGCGGACTGGCAGCGTAGTGGGTTGCACGGCCGACCGTGTCCTCTCCCCAATGCAAGACGTGACCTGAGATGGTCAAAGATGTCCGGGTAACGCCCGGCACAAACAATAGGTGACAGTCTTTGGCGCTCACGTGGTCTTGTAGCCACGTGGTCGCTGGTTCCCATATGAAAATTCCCTATAGTATACTATAGGGTATATTATAGGGTAGAATATCCTATAGGGTCAACATATAG
>JAQFXT010003084.1:0-10083 GCA_034683725.1 Strigamia crassipes
AAATTTAATCATTTTAGCTGAAAATTTAATCATTTTAGCTGAAAATTTAATCATTTTAGCTGAAAATTTAATCATTTTAGCTGAAAATTTAATCATTTATTTGAAAACTTGATCATTTATGTGAAAAATTAATCACTTAAACCGCAAATTTAATTATCTTAGTGCAAATTTTATCTTAGTGCAAAATCATAAAAATGTAATTATTTTAGGTGAAAATGTAATCATTCAAGCCGAAAATGTAATCATTTAAGCAAAAATGTAATCATTTAAGCCGAAAATTGTATTACCTTAGTGCAAATTTAATTATTTAAAGTAAAAACAAACTTTTTTAGATGCAAAAATAAATTAACCAATTAAAAATTAAAATGTAACAAGTGAAAAACTAAAAATTCTAGATAAAAATTCAACCAAAATTCAACTTTAAAGATAAAAATTTAATTTTTTACATAAAAACTAAATATTTTACTTAAAAACTAAATATTTCACTTAAAAACTAAATATTTCACTTAAAAACGAAATATTTCACTCAAAAACGAAATATTTCACTTAAAAACAAAATAGTTCACTCAAAAACTAAATATTTCACTTAAAAACTAAATATTTCACATAAAAACTAAATATTTCACATAAAAACTAAATATTTCAAAAACAATCCTTAACCAAACCATAAAACTTTAATCCAAAACCATAAAACTTTAATCCAAAACCACAAACCTATTCCCACCAACCAAACCAACTACAAATCCCAACTTCCACCAACCCAATCTTACTTATCAGTCGCCGTTTGACTCTTCAACTCCATATTCTCGCTCTCCAACTTCTCATTAGCCTTCTTCAACAATTTAATATCCTTCTCAAACCTCGTGTTCGCATACACGGACTCATTAACCGTATCCTCCAAAATCTGCCTCATCGAGGCGAGCTCCTCTTCCGCTTTCCGCTTCTCCGTCTCCATATTCTCCAAAGTGACCAAAACCACCGTCAACTGCGACTTATTTTCGTCCAAATCTCTCTGTAATTTACTAATTTCGAGCTGCAAACTCTCCTTATCATTCAATATAGTCGTGCTAGTGTCTCTTTCTCGCTGTAATTCATCTACAAATTTAAAAAAAAAAATTAAATTTTTTCGATTTTTAAAAAAAAATTAATTTTCGTCACCTTCTTTTTGCAGGAACAAATCCTTGAGTTTTGCTCGTTTCATGCCGAATTCCGCTTCCATTTCCTCTTTTTCCTTCACCAGATCTCGTTCCCTCTTTTCTAGATAATCCAGTCGTTCGTGCAATGCGTTATTATCTGTGAAAGGCCAAATTGGTGAAATATGTTAGCGAATTTCTCGGCATTTTGTGCGGAATTGCGTTTAGTGACGCGATATGTTTTTGGTTTTTGTTTGTTGATGTTGTTATTATTATTTTTATTATTATTATTATTATTATTTTTTTTTTTTAAATTTTATAATATCTATTGAATTAAGACACGTAAGTTTTTTTTTTTAACCTTCTACAACGTTTCCGTTTGCGGCGTTCACGTTTAATTCGTTCTCCATTGTAATTTAACTGGTGAGAATTCCTCCAAAGTTGATCGCACGTAAAACTATCTACACCATTGAGTTGATAAATCCGACCATGACCGCTTTAGAGTAGAGAGGTCTGCTTGTTGGCCAAGATGGTGGAACTTTTAGATGCTGCCGAACCGCGGTGCTAGCAGCACGCCAGCCAATAACATATAATCTGTAAAGAGCGCGAAGTTTGAGAAATGTTAGATTTTAATTCACTAGCTGTATTCAAACACATAAATTTTAACGTTTGGGCCAAGTGTTTTATAAAATATTGTGTGTTTTGCAAGCATTTTAATATCAGAAATTTCGTAAACATAAATACAAAACACTTGTACACAACTGTCTGCTTTAAGTGTTTATGGTTTGGCTTTCATGATGTCACTTCCACTAATGTTTGTGTTTCTAGCCTTAAAACATGCCAAAACACAAACACTCCAAACATGTATGTTTATGCTAATGAGTGTTTTAGCAAATGTTTTAGGCAGATTTGTATTTTTCATTACTTTACTGGTAGCCATTTTGTTCTCTATCTAAGTGTAAACAGAGCTTGACAGGTGTGTACTCTTTAATTTAGTACTTGATTTGACTTTTAATATGCTTTTTTAAGCACAATCATACATAAAGCTTAACAATTAAATACAAAAATAAATTGCCGCTTATTTTTTTAGGTTAGGTTGGATTCAGAAATAAACAAAAGAATTTGTAAATTATCTGTGACAAATGTGTTAATTCTCCAATTTATCCAATTATATGTATCAATCAAATAACTGATTTTTTCATTATTTCAGTGGCAGATACAAAGGAATGGTGACAGGGGCAATCACCATCCCTGGGTGAAGTAGGGTACCTTTTATATTATCAAGTTTTTTTTATCAAATTTTTTATTATATTTTATTGAACGGAGTGGCTATTTCGTGTAGAAATAGCATCGGCCTTTATTGAATGCACCTAATGACTCATACGCAACACACCCACATTGCTTCATGGCAACATCACTCATGCATATAATACGTACTCTAACACTTTCCTACTGACTTTAAAACTTTTGTTGGAGTAGCTGGTTTCTTTAAGATTTTTACCGGTGTAAATTTAAACCAGTGTTGAATATAGGTAAAGATGCTTGGGTCGTTTTGTTTAGATTAAGCAGTGACCGTTTGTAGTATGAAATGCAGTACATTCATTCTATACTCCAAGGCTCAAGATAGAAGTTTAAAAAGTTATTCAAATGCCAAAAAAAATTGTTTATAATGTGATCAGTTTCTGATCATGGTCAACACCATTCATAATGGCACACTGTGGTAGTACAAATAAAGTTTACCACGCCATGAGGAATTGATAGTTGACGACGTCACTGTCAAACAACCAATGGAAAAGGTGGAAACTTGAGTGGTGCATGAGTTAGCACTATAAAAAGACTAATTTCCAGGTAGTCAGTTAATCTTGGTAGTCAACCATAAAGCAAGTTTCTTTATAATTAACATTTCGCCTTTAGGACTTGTCGTCATTGGAACATCATCCCCTAAACTGTATAGTCGCTTCGATGTGGTACTTCATATTTTATCGAAGAAATCATACCAAGGCAATGTTGGAGAAGAATATCATCTTATCTATATTTAAACCTTTAGTGCTTTTTGTGCATCAACAGGATAATTGTGAGTGTGGACAGGCACCACATGATGGTGAGATGTCGCGTAGTCAAGGGAGAACCACAAGGCACTGAACGCAACACACACCAAAAAGAAATCACACAATAGACAGTAATGGATTCAATAAATGACTTTATTTTAGGTTGTCTATTGGTCGGTGCTCCTAGAGTATATTTTCCATGCACACAGCCCCTCCGAAAACAATCACCGACCATGGCTGCCATTGTTCGCATTGCCAGTGAAGGCGATTTGTCGTTGTGTGGGCCATGTCTAAAAAACCATGGCTGACCAGAGACGCTCCTACATGTGGAAGGTGGTCCACATCATTGTACGATTTCGAGTGACGCTGAAAGCGTGTCCTTATACCACGACTATCGTGTTACGACTGTCCGAATCAACGAATCCATGGCCACACTTCCGGTTTGGCTTTAGCCGCACTTTCGGAGTCGCAGCTCCACCTGGCAACGAGGAGATGCAAAGGGCCGATTGTCTTCTGCCCGGTGACCATTGGGTACCAGATGGTCACAATTACAATTTTTCTTCAGCATAAAACCTCAGCGATACCCATTTAACTATCACAAAAAAACCTGATAATCTTAAAACAAAAACATCAAACAACACTTTCCTCTTTTAAAACTCAAAACACAACACACTAAAAGCAATATTTATTACTTTCCTCCTCTTTTAATACATTCAGTCGATGACAAAACTGATATATCATGTATATCGCCTCTGACGTCACGCACAGCTGTTGGTTTCTAGAGCATTAGTTCCAACTCCACACACAGAACTCTACCAGAATGGATCGCCGTTTTTGGCTCATTGTTTTATCTGTGTCGTGGGTCCGTTCCGAGGACGCACCGACCGTGTCCACCACCATAGGGCCAGTGATAGGATCGCGTAAACAAACAGCGTTCGGAACGGACTATTTCGCGTACGAAGGAATCCGTTACGGAATGGCAAAACGGTTCCAGGTGAGTTCCCCCTTCCCTCCCCCTTATTATATTAACATTATTGCGTTTACAAAGGAACCTCAAGAGCCCCTTCTTTCGTCGCAATTGACAGTGGCGATGATGTCACCCCTTGCTTGCCCCCAATGGGACCACGAGTTGGAAATTGTCCGTGGCACTGAGGATTGTCTCTATCTTAGTGTTTTTACTCGTAGTGTGAGTTGGAATTGGATTGATTACGGTGAGTCATGTGGGCTGGCTAAATGTTCTATTGTGTGCTTTGCAGGCAGGTTTTTCTCATGGTAATTCGTCATTGAATCCAGTTGTGTTGGTTGTTCCCGGATGGCATTTTGTGTCATCCGCGAGAACTAGGCCGCAGCAGTTTGTCGATAGAGGGATTGTTGTCGTTTCCGTTAATTACCGGCTAGGAATTCTGGGTAGATAAAATATGTGTATATTTGTATATACATATATACATATACGAGGTGAATTTAAAGTTAGTGTTTTTGTTGTTTTAAATGCTTTTATAAACAGAGTGGACACTAAAAAGAGTTATAAAACATCTTGAAAAATTGCAAAAGTTTAAAATTTAAAATAACAACTACAGTCAAGAAATCAATGGGGCTCTCTGCAAAAATAGGGCGCTTTGTAAAATTCGGGCCCTCGTGATAAAATTCTTGCTAAATGTGAGAAATGTTAATAAATTTGGTATACTTTGATTTTTTTGAAAAATTTGGTATACTTTGATTTTTTTGAAAAATTTGATAAATTTTGATACTTTTAGATACATTTTGATACATTTAGATACATTTTAATAAATTTTAATAAATTTGATAAATCTTTAGAAATCTTGAGAAATCTTGAGAAATTTTGAGAAATCTTGAAAAATTTTGAGAAATCTTGAGAAATTTTGAGAAATCTTGAGAAATCTTGAGAAATTTTGAGAAATCTTGAGAAATTTTGAGAAATCTTGAGAAATTTTGAGAAATCTTGAGAAATTTTGAGTAATCTTGAGAAATCTTGAGAAATTTTGAGAAATTTTGAAAAATCTTAAGAAATCTTGAGAAATCTTGAAAAACTTTGCCAAATTTGGATGGCAATTTTGACTATAGTGTGGTTTTTACAAATTTCAAAATGGCTGCTACACAAGTTAGAACAAGGTGTTTGCAAGTTAAGCATCTATCAACAAAAAGCTTGAGCAAGAGCATAGTTCCATTGAAAAAAAATAATTGAATAAAAATAAAAATAAATTAACTACCATTTTCTTGCAAAACCCAAAAAATACAAGCAGATAGAAAAATTAAAATAATCTCACACACAATCATAGTTTTTATGGGATTATTAAACATACCAAAAACACAAACTTTGAATCCATCTTCATATTCTTGTTATTTATTTATTTACTCATATAAAAGTTAAATTTAAGTCTTTACTTGTTGAGTCTAGGTTTTCTAAGTACCAATGACAGTTCAGCTGCTGGCAATTGGGGTCTCTTGGATCTACGCTTATCCTTGCGGTGGATCCAAAAGAACATCGAAAACTTCGGTGGCGATCCTCACCGGGTTACACTCATGGGTCACGATTCAGGAGGTGTCCTCGTTTCTTATTTACTCATGGACCACGAAATTCAAGGTAAAAACAAATTGCACAACACATTTATAACAATCTAATTTCAATTCTTTTTCTAAACAGAAATGAATATGATAGTTGGAGCAATCACTATGAGTGGCAATGGTCTTTGTCCATGGGCCCTGCAAAAGAAACCATTATCTCATGCACGTTTGGTAGCTGAGGGTCTAAACTGCAATTCAGACTCCACGTCAGAGTTAGTTGAGTGTATTCGCAATGTCAACCTTGAAGAGTTAGTTCTATTAGAAAGGAATGTCCATCGATCATACGCATCTTTCCCGTTGATCGCGGCACCATCGGTAGATGCCGGTCTACGGCAGAGTCCAGCAGTTGCTAATACAGTTGAATATCAACTGCAAAACAGTTTCAATTTTACTAAAGTCCCATTGGTGACTGGTGTTGTGAAAGATGAAGGTGCACATTTGTTTGCAGGTCAGAGCACAAACCACAACAATCGATTTGTGTGGGTTCTTTACTTGAAGATTACACTAAGAATGTTCAAATTGGTTCAACAAATACTTAAAAATAAGTGAACTGTATGACTTATGATTTAATGGTCTGAAATGAAATAACATTATTACTAACGTGCAGTGTTGCGCCGGTAGACAGAACTGGTACCAGTGCCGCAGTACCATATATGTTTGCTAATATTATGGCTCTTTTTATTTGGTACCAAGTACTGTACCGTGGTCTTATGGTGCCAAGCAGTGGGTAACTGTACTATAGAAATTTTCATTTGGTACTAAGTACTGTGTAACAATGACAAGTTGTAATCTGCGTGATTATTCAACTACTCATGCGCAAATCACTTCATTTGTCGAAACCAATTTGAATTCACCTACTAATTTTCATTGGTTGGTTACTTTGCGCAGTTTTGTTTTGTTTTGTTTTGTTAATCCCATTTTCCAATCAATTTTTTTTCAAAAATAAATAGAAATGATTATTCGACACTGGCCCGAAGTCTTATACGAGGCAACATACTTCGAAGAAGAATTTTTACCGGGGCTTTTGCGCGCTCTCGGTCGTTTTCAAGAAAACATCAACGAAATTCTCACTTTAACCAAATATCATTATTTCCACGAAGGTTCGAAAGTAGACGACACTTCTAACATAGCAATTCACAGCGTAGAGGTACGTACATTTCATTTTATCACCATAAATTTGCATTACTCACTTGTTGCAGATGATCTCTGACATTGCCTACAATCACTGCAACGACCACTGGCGTAACATGTACCACAAAGCTGCGCAGGTCGATGTCTACGCCTACAAGTTTGCGCATCGCGGACGAATGTCAACGATGGATTACATCATTAACGAACTGAAAAAATACAACGGAACGCAACAAATTCTACCGTATTTACAAAATGGTAGTAAAACATGATTTTTATCATTTTATTCATCTCACAAAAATAATGCAACAATTTATAGCTGTTAGTCATGGCGATGAGATGATATACATATTGGATGATGGGATGCTCAAGGATGTGGATAAACAAGTTCAGCAAAACATGACTGACTTATGGACACATTTCATCCAACACCAGTAATTGCGATTTTTATTTTATTTGCAGCATAATCAAATTGTTTTAATAGGAAAATGCCATCTTCATGGCCAGCCATAACTGACACTGTTTACAACTATGTGTCTATTGATGGCCCCCAGATCACAACCAACATCGAGAGTAGTGATTTAAATCAATTTCTCAACTATCTACATTCGCTACGTGGAAACGAATGGATATCGCAGACGGAGAAGTATTCAGCTAATCAAAATGTTGAAAGTACAGTAACGGATTCACCGTCGTCATCTATGCCACATATTAACCAAACAACGGCAATTTGGTGTTTAGCAGCGCTCTCTGTGAGCTTGTTGATTGGGATGTGCCTTTTCATATTTCTTTATATAAATCAAAGGAAAAAGACGACGTACATCACGAGGTAATTTTATAGCAAATGTTGATTAGTGTTGTTGTATTAATAACTGTGTTGGTAGATCACCGGTTCACCGACAACAGAGAACTCCAGTGCGTGATTAAATTATTATTAGTTTTATTTATTTCCACTGCACCTACTTGCGGAGGCCTTGGTAATTCCAACACAAGTTTGGCCATGATCTCAACATTAAATTTTTTTGTCATAAATTTTGTAGTATTTCTATTGCTTTATAAAAAGAAAAAAAATTGATCCAATAATTTAAAAATAATCCACAATTTGATAATATGGTTAAAAAATCCTATTTTCAAAGTTTTATTTCTATGTAAATCGAGAATTTGTAAATTTGCGGGCCGTTATAACTAGATGTGAAGGTGAAGGTTAACTGGTTTGTAAATAGTCTTTCGTCGTTTTAAGTTGCGAATAATGCGCAAACGCCTTTCATGTACAGTTTGCGGCTTTTTCTTGGTCTTTGTAACGGAAGGTACGTTGCGAGGAGCCAATACCGTTTGCTCGTCATCGTGAGTATCACCGAAATCGGATCGAAGACGTTTTCGTGATTCTTCTTCTCCTTCTCCCGTTCTCCTTCGTTTTTTACTCGCCCGTTGAATTTCGCGCTCCTCCTCAGAATCAGAGTGCGAATCTAAATTAAAAATGGTTTTTGACCAACCGTTTATTAGTTTTCTGGTCTTAACTCGGTTTTCTTTTGTTTCTTTTGGATGTTTGTGCAAATACATAACTGCCTGCGCAATTGCACTCTCCTTTAGTAAACTCGAGTTAATCTTCGGATATGCTAATAAAAGATTTAAAATGGACGCCCTGATTTTGAGACTCGGCAAACTGCGGTCAGGGAGTGGCGCGAGCCAATCGGTGAGAACAGAAAGAATTCCTAGTTCTACAAACGCCATTTTGAGGTCTTGTTTATCTAATTGGATAATAATCGTCGGCAATAATTTTAGTTTCTTAAAAGCCGTTTTTTTGGCTATGTTCAATTCTCGGTCTTCGTCCGCAGCTTGTTTCATCTGCTGAATTAAATCGCGAATATAATGATCGTAGTCGTTCAAAATGTCAATTTCCGTTCGTTTTCGTCTGTTTTTTCGAAGCTTTTTTCTCTCATTTAACATGATGTCAAAATCAGAAATAAACGCATCTTTTACCTCAACCTCGGGTTCCTTCGTAACTTTCCTTGCATCTTTCTTCGTAACTTCCTTCGCCGTTTTCTTCCTCTCTTTCTTTACGTTTTTATCTATGCTTTCGGTTTCGGATTTAACGACGAACAGAAATGCATCGTTCACCTCGACTTCCGGTTTTTTCGAAACTTTCTTACAATTTTTCTTCGCATCTTTTTTAGCAACAGTCTTCGTATTTGTCTTTTCATTTATATCGGAAACTAAGGCATCTTTTACTTCGATCTCGGATTTTTTCGTTTCTTTCTTCACGTTTTCACATTGAACGACGGATACAAATGCATCATTCACTTCGACTATCTTCGCCGCTTTCTTAGCTATTTTGGCCTCTTTTTTAGCAGCTTTCTTCGCAGCTTTCTTCGCAGCTTTTTTTGCAGCTTTCTTTGCAGCTTTCTTCGCAGCTTTCTTCACGTTTACATCTTCGCTTTCGGTCTCGGATACGTTTATACTTTTAACCGTTGTTTTTGTTATTCCATTGTCACGGTCAAATTTCTCATCGTCACTACTACTTCCAAAAACGTCTTCGACTAACTGTTTAACTTCGCTCATTTTGTAAATTCGTTCGAATAAAAGAAAATGTGCGTGATTTAAAAAGTTGAAGAACTTAATCTGTAAACGACCTCTCTCTGTTAACTTCAGAAGTATAATAACTTTGGTGTATATGGTCTGCTTTATATAGTTCTAAATTGGTAACGTAGACACAACGTGCAATTGAAGACGTAATGAAAATGTTATCGTCTATTGAACGTCCCGAAAACGTTACCGTTTAATTGACGTACCGGAAACGCCGACTTTTTTGCGATGCCGACGCCAAACAGGCCGCTCACGCCAATCGTGGACCGTCAGCCGGTCCCGGATCTACCTTCAGTTCTAGCGCTAGACCGCTAATAAAAACATTACAACTAGTGTGTTCATTAAGTGTGTGTTACAATCAGCATCACGTGGTCCTCCATGAAATGTCTGTCCGAACATTCACAAAAATCTTCACTACGGATTGACGACAAGGTGTGTATTGGTTCAGGCGTCTTCATTTTGGGTGATGGAACCCGAACAATAATGTGTTCTGACTCGCGTAGACGAAAATTCGCACAGTAAAATCGATTCCCGAAATCCTGATTTACTTGATTTTCAGAAATCAAGAAAATCGGATTTCAACTTTGAACGACCTTAAAATTTTCCCC
>JAQFXT010003085.1:0-10082 GCA_034683725.1 Strigamia crassipes
AAATATACATTTTTTAGACGCAAATATACATTTTTTAGACGCAAATATACATTTTTTAGACGCAAATATACATTTTTTAGACGCATATATACATTTTTTAGACGCAAATATACATTTTTAGACGCATATATACATTTTTTAGACGCTAATATACATTTTTTAGACGCTTTAGACATATTGATACATTTTTTAGACGCTTTAAACATATTGATATATTTTTTTGACGCAAATGTACATATTTTAGACGCAAATAAACATATTTTAGACACAGAAGTTACTTATCTATAAAATGAATCAAAAACGATTTTTTTTTTAGACACCTGAAGGCATTTTATAGGCAGAAATACACTTTTTAGGCATGTAAATATATTTTTATACACTGGAATTCACTGTTTAGGCCCACAAATTTAACTTTAGACACAAATACACTTTTTATTTACGAAATAATGCATTTTTAGGCCCACAATTTCAATTTTAGACACAAATACACACTTTTTATTCACGAAATAATGCATTTTTAGACCCACAAATGGACTCATTAATATACTTTTTAAGTATAAAAAATTAGAATTTTTAGACATTTTAGACATTTTCACACAAATACACTTTTTAGGCCTACGAATATATTTTTAGACCCAGAAATACACTTTTTTGTACAAAAAATTTATTTCAAACAATAAAAATACAAAAAAAAATTACTACAAAAAAATGAATTTTTAGGCAAAACAAAATTTATTTTAGGCCTTGGTCTAAACAAATAAAAAAATCCACAAAAAAGGAATTTAGTTGATGCGTGCGAATTATTTTCGCGAGTATATAAAAGAAATCAATTTCAGGTTTGTTATATCCATTTGCAGACATACGACGAGGAGTACGAATATCCAGAAACATTCGAGCAAAGGTGAGGTGTTATTGATCCCGAGAGACACGTGATAAATGTGGTATTAATGGAAACCTTATTTGATATGACAGCGAGGCTCAGTTTTACGATTACGCGCACGGAGCCGCCGTTGATCCCTACGATGGCGAGTATGCAGCCGGCGAAGCATATACAGGTAAAGACTAAAGACATTCCATTTGCCGACCAGTTAATGTTGCAATCTGCTGTACGACTAAGGGTGGTTGCTGGTTGCGTGTGAATAATTAATTTAAACGGCAACACCGGATGAATTGGAAATGAAATAAATATCATCGGTGAGGATTTGCCGGCGAATTGAACGAGAGGTCAATGGGTAATTACGTGGAGTGGTGGATTTTTAATTGCAGGAAAGGTTAAGGGTGCAAATGTGGATGTTTGATGGAAAAAATGAATCGTTTTTGGGGAGGTATTTTTTTAAATTGCATAATTGGAGTTATAGGTGCAAAAATGCAGTTTTTAGGTGCAAATGTGCATTTTTTAGGTGCAAATATGCAGTTTTTAGGTGCAAATATGCAGTTTTTAGGTACAAAAATGTAGTTTTTAGGTGCAAAAATGCAGTTTTTAGGTGCAAAAATGCAGTTTTTATGTGCAAAAATGCAGTTTTTAGGTGCAAAAATGCAGTTTTTAGGTGCAAAAATGCAGTTTTTAGGTGCAAAAATGCAGTTTTTAGGTGCAAAAATGCTGTTTTAGGTGCAAAAATGCCGGTTTTAGGTGCAAATGTGTAGTCTTTAGGTGGAAACATGCATTTTGATTTAGGTACAAATGTGCAGTTTTTGGCCGAAAAAAGGCAAATGGGCAATCTTTAGGTGCAAATGTGCACTTTTTCGGTGCAAAGTTGTAGCTCTCATATGCAAAAGCGCATTTTTCCGGTGCAACAGTGGATTTTTCAGGTGCAAAAGTGGATTTTTCAGGTGCAAATGTGCATTTTTCAGGTGCAAAAGTGGATTTTTCAGGTGCAAATGTGCATTTTTCAGGTGCAAACGTGCATTTTTTAGGTGCAAAAATGCATTTCAGGTGAGAAAGTGCATTTGTCAGATGCAAAATGCATTTTTTTATGCATTATTTAGGTGCATAGGTGCACTTTTAGGCGCAATGGTGCATTTTAGGTGCAAAGATGCAACTTCTAAATGCAAAAGTACAGTTTACACGTGCAAAAGTGCCATTTTTAGGTGCAAAAGCTCCATTTTTAGGTGCAAAAGTGCCATTTTTAGGTGCAAAAGTAATTTTTTTTTTTTTTTTATAATGCAAATGTGTATTCTCATGTAAAAAAAAAATATACCAAAAATTGATCAAAAAGCACGGAAAGAATCAATTTCCATCCATGGCACTCATTTTTATTGAATACACAACTGTAACACTAGCAAGTTTCTTCCAAAAAAAAAAAAAAAACATCCATTGCATGACAACTGATCCCACCTGTTGTTAGCTGGATGTCAACAGTCAATAACTTTTATTTGATATAGAAATGACAGGCTGCAACTCCAATCTAGCAATGCCCAAGCACAACCCACGCACAACCAATGAGATGCACAGCATTATTCCATTGTGGAATCCAGGAGGACAAATTCTATTAGCCCAAATTGCACTGATGATTGTTTAAACGTTCCAGGCAAGGTGTGGGAATGGATAACAACAATTCAGTTTAGAAAAATAACAATACCAGAATGCCATGCAAAGAAAAGTCTTGTAGGATAACTGTTGGACGACCCAGACTTGCATTTGCATCGAAAACTGGCAGTCGTGAAAAGAGCGTAGTGTGGAACGACTTTTTGATGGACCCTGCTTTGCATTTGCACCGAGAACTGGGGAAACAACCGATAACCCATTTAAAGATGGGATGCAGCCAGATCTAGAAACAGGCAAATACGCAGTCCGTAGTAGAAAACACCCACTGAGGAAGGCCAGTAATGGCCGAAAACGTTTTGGGTAAAATAACCATTTTTCGCGTAGTCTTTAATATGTCAACATAAGATGATTAGACCGTAGTAGGCAACAAACACGTTGCGCCAGTGTATTTTGAATGCAGCTTTTTGATTCGATCGTTTAATAAATAAACAGATACCCGTAAATAAATTTCGTGACGCCCAAAAGCAGCGCAACTAGTAGGCATTGTAATACGCCGTTTACTCGTTGCCTATCACGTAGTGCACAAAATTGCCACCAGACTGCGCAAAACGATTCTGTAATTTACTCTACAATGTGCGCGATAATTGTTGGTGCGATTTCTGAATTGTAATTGTCGGGAAAATTAGGTCTGCACGAATCTTATCTGACAAGATGGAGAGACCGACTTAATTGCGATTATTACTCAAGCGCGAGGTGTATTTTATACGAGAATTTACCAATAGAAATTTGAAAATCAATCATCCATTAGGGTTTGTTTAAAACATTTGCAACAGATGGGGCTACAAGGTGCCAGGAATTTTCATTGGTGAAAATCAATCAGCTGACAAATGCAATTTGTTACGAACATAGAACGAACGCTGTATTCATTACATATGTTGTAAGTTCGATTTTAGTTGCCGTTGACAGCGGCGATTTGAAATTTAATCAAAGAAATGTGGTATTTACCGCATGTTACCATATGTTACCATATGTTTATACCGTAAATGCTGTCATGGAATGCGGGTGTTCTAACTGCAAAATCGAAATCTTCTTCGAAAAAAATTATTTGTTTTTGTCTATAACTTCGGCATAAGTAGTACGACACTTAGTATGGTCATAGCCTTGTAAGTAGAATATTGGCATAGGGACGACTTTCTTAAAGACCCAAGTTTGCATTTGCACCAAGCACAGGTGAAACCACAGAAAACTCAGTCGCAGATCAAGAAAACAACCTTAGTCAGCGAAGAATAGGAAACGGCTGAGATTCCCAGCCGGTCACCCATCCAAGTACAGACTTAGCCCAATGCTGCTTAACTTCTGTGTTCTAATGGAAACAGGTGAACAGCATGGTGAGTTTCCCTTAGCACCTATAGCTTTTGGTATCGTCAACCAATTATCGGCCGATACCGATAACTGCACTGATATTTTGAAAATGTTTCAAAAACATTGCAAAATTGTGAAAACGTTGCAAAAATGTTTGAAAAAGTTATAAAAATTGGTTGATACCGATACCGGTCTAGTTTCTGGCATCTGGATTCTGGCGCTGCCTTTGGCAGTGCTAAGCTTGCTTACCACTTAGCGTTTGCTTCGGGCGATTGACTTAACTTAGTGTGACTTTAAGAATCTCTCGAGGCAGGAGTTGTGTAAACTCAATAATAACAAATTATGGGTTTCTAAGTGAAGACAAAGACTTTTTTCATTTTTGTTAATTTTCTGGAAAAAAGTTTAATCTGAACTGTCCTGATGGACTTCAGTATTACTGGCATGATCTGCATAAGAAACAACAATACTTTTCAACTAAAGTTCAAGGAGGTGGATCGGTCTTGATTTGGGCTGGTTACGGATTTAACGACACAACTCCAATTGCTTTTATGACAACTTTGTTGAACTCACACAGGTAGTCAGTAGTACAGTTCATGCTCTGAAAACGACCATTACTAATGCATGGTTCAAAAGTGAACCTGGACGTTTCCAAGATCTGGTGGAATCCATGAGAAAGTGTGTTTTTGAAGTAATAAAAGCAAAAGAAGGGTCGATTAAGTTTTAATTTTGTCTAATTTCGACATTGTTGTAATTGTCCAGTAAAATATCAAACAGCCAAAACGTCCACTAAAACTTCAAACATTTAATGCTTCTAGTAAGCAACAGACATTGTTGCATAAACTAATTGTTTATTGTAAAAGGCTACAATGAACTTATTTACTATTCTTTTTTGTATATTTTTTGTTTGGGGATAAAAATGTCACGTGTCCATTAAAATAACAAACGGACTGTAAAGTGAAACTTGCTTATCAGACTTGTTTGTATAATCCGTCTGCACCGTGCCCGCAAGATAGCATCGACCAACTCAAACTTAACTTGCAGTTAAACATGTTTTGTTGTTTAAATGTTGAGAAACTACTCTTGATGCAGGACCTTCACTTAATTTGAGATAGTGGTAATGGTCTACTCCTGCCACCTAATGATGACTTTCTCTTTGTACAAGTTGGTTTGAAAATATAATACGATACGGTGCTGATTTTCTCGGAGTTCTGGGTAGCTTAATTGGTGAAGGACCCGTCTGGAAAACGGGGGATCTGGGTTTGTGACTTTTCAGAGTTTGGGCTGTTTGTTTTTCAGCCAGACACTAGGTGGCAGGATTAGACCATAATCCCTTTCTTGTTTAAATGTTGTATGTGTGGTGTATTGTCACCACTAGAATTCACTTCAACTGTATTGTTTGCACGTAACAGTGCAGTTGGAGAGTCGGCTGCATTCTGGTGAGAATGCAAGTCGACTACAAACAATAGAGCTCCTATCTTTTCCCCTAGCTACATTTGGCAGGGCAAATAAACAGGCAGTCATCTTGTCTGCTAGATCAAGAACAGTAAAGAGGTGTTTTCCTTGTCTCCTCATTTACATTGCTATATCGCGGGCAAGATATAGTAAAGTAAACGTAACTAGTGCGACTGAAAACGGATTAAGTCGGCCGCTATTTGTCAAGTTGGATCGAGAAAAGCCGTTTAAAATGCTGTTTAGTCTAAATTACTTTACGAATGCGTCTACTGTGTTCACATCGTGGTAGCAAGGAACTGCACGATTGACTGTAATTTGTACTGGCTCCCCCTAGTGATAATGCAAGCGCATCTTGCGATGGCACTGCTCAGAATTCAATTACCATTTCTGTTTTGGCAACTGATAACCAAAACTCTCTGAAAAATCTCCATTTGCTGCCTGCTTTGCCAACTTGAACTTAGCGGGGCTTCAAATTGCTCGTTATTAAATTTTTGTGTCCACCGATGTGCACCGACTTGATGCTAAAAGCCGGAAACCGATTGATATGAATTGGAGCCGGGCAAGTCATGGCACCATGAAAGTGAAAATGTTATTCTTGGCAAATGGTGAAGGAGGGGGAAAATGTAAGGCACGGAAGACATTTTTTTTTTCTTCAAATTGGTTGAGGATTGGGAACTGCCTGAATGCTTCTGATGGAAAAAATGGGTTTTTGGAACTGAATTTGAAAGATTTTTACTTTTCTTTGCATATTGAGATGTGATTTGAGATAATATGAAAGCCGGTTTCCTTCGGGCAAAGCAAAACTTAATGGAATATTGTGATTATTTCTGGCTACTCCTATCTGTGGTGGCTGCATTGCCACTGAGTCAAGCTTGAGACCAGGGGGCCTTACCTCAAGATAACTAAACTGCATTTATATTGTAAAGTAAAAGATTTTTTATTCAAAATTGGAATAACCAAAAAAATCTATTAACTGGAGTTTAGTCTGGATCATTTTTTATTATTTTTATACAAATTGTATTTTTTTTTTTTCGAATAAATAAAAATAGAAGAAAAAGTTAAATTATGCACAAAAACATAAATATTGCATTTCAAACAATTTTTATGTAGGCTAACATAAACAGTCTTGTGGCTGGTATGTGCATTATTTGTCATAACGCTTCGTAGGTGCCAAAAGAGAATAAAGTAGAACTTTCCAGTGGGAGAATTATCATAAAACAGAAGCACACAATGTTTCCAGAATGCAACTTGTCTAAACCAGAACTACATCCTCAGGAAAGAGGAAACAGTCCACATGTGCACATCATTTTACGAAAAAAGAATCCCATAAAAATAAATCACTTTTAAATATTTTTTTTAAACTAAACCCAGAAAACTGTGTGACAAATGTAATTTATAACAACTAATGTGCATTTTACATCGTAAATATATAGTAGCCAGACTATCATTTTAAGAGTTGCGGCCACAGTTGAAATATGACTACAATGTCTCCAAAAATTTCGAACGAACAGAAGAAATTGACAATTGATCGACCACCCGATTGTTGCGCCCCTGTGGTAAAACTGAGAACTAGGGGTCAGAAAAGGCGTCAAGGATGACGCTTTGTACAGTCACCTGTCTTATCCACCGTGGTCGCGGCCCAGTGCGGCAATTTGAAACAAAAGCCGTAACTCTTAATGAAGGACATACGTTATGCATTAGGGAAGCTGGAAATGTGAAAATATTTTGTATTCTTCTTTGCATACTAAATAAAAGAAACATAAAACTGGCGGACAAACATGTACGCGTCAAGTGTATCTCAAGAATGATCTCAAGGAGTGATAATATGACAATAAATTTGAAGAAAAAGTTACATCCGCTTGTCTGCGTAGATAGGCTCACTCCATCTTGGCAAAATCTTTTTGTCTTTTTTGAGTTTCTGGTTTTGACACTAGGCTTTTCTCCTACAGTCGAACCTCGTTGTAACGAATCGCAAGGGACCCGAAAATCTGTTTGTTATAACGAAAGTGCGTTATAAGAAATTACAGTACAGCGTGTAAACAAGTGAGTCGTGTGATTAATTTTTAAAATTCGCTATAAAAAGGGTTTGTGGGTATTAGAGAGTTCTGAAAAATTTTTTTTTTATAACGAATAATTCGTAATATCAAAATTCGTTACATCGAAATTTTTTAACACGGTGTTCTATGGTAAACCAACCGAGTCATCTAAAAAAAATTTGTTATAACAAAAATTCGTTATATCGGGATTCGTTATAACGAGGTTCAGCTATACAACAGCGCACGCATCTGAACATAGCTTTAACGGCGACATCTTTACATTTCCAGGAGACTTTTGAATTCACAACTGAACTGGAAAATGAAAAATATGTAACGCTCGGTTTTTAAAGTATATATTTATTTTGCAGCTGAAGAATGGCGACCGGGTAATGACAGTCGACTCAAGGCAAGGACCAATTCGACTCGCGGAGCGTACAGAGAACATCCGTACCCGCCACCGCAAGTACCGCGCTACTAACATCTCCATCAGAGTGGTACCCGAACTAGCAAAATGGCGGCGTGCTGAAAAAACAAGGTATTTTTCAAAATGGATGACTGGTTTGTTGTTGTTTATCATTTCAATTTCAAGTTTATTTTTTAAAGTAACATGTTTGTCTTCTATCATAAGAGTTTTTGTTTATTGATTTTTTTCAAAGTTGAAAAAAAATTGGGTTTTAAAAAAAATGGCATTAAACTACAAAAAATACAATAATTATTCTATTTTAATATTTTCATTTAAAAAAATTAAAAATTATTTAAATTAATAAAAAAAAATATTATATAATATTGTAAATTAATAATTTAAAAAAAATTAATAATTAATTAAATGAAAAAATATATAATAATAATAAAAAAAAAAAATTTTTGTTTCTCTTCGTCCAAAACATTGCTCATTATAATAATTATTATTATTATAAAAAAAAAAGATTAAAAAGAAATATTTTGCAATTTGTTCTTCCATTCTAAACAAACTTTGTTATATTTGTAATTATAATCATACAAAATTATTATTATTCTTGTCATCATTAATTAATGAGTGAATTAATTAATTATTATAATTTTATTAATCGACTCTTGTCATATCATCATGTTTTGGGACAAAGTTGCTCATGTAAAACTTTGGTGTTGTAAATTCCCTAAGTTTTTAAACTCCCTTTAAAACACCTTAAAAAATTAATCCCAATCTCCCAACATGCTTTTGTGCTTTGCTTGCAAAAACTATACAAAACAATGCTCAAAAATTAATTTTCGCCGCCATGTTCAATATTTTTTATTTTTTATTTTTTTTTTTTAAATTTTTTTTTCAACATTATAAAACACAATTTTAAATTTCTTTCTAATTGTTATAAAAACTAGAAACATTTTGTAGATTTTTTTAATTTTTTTTTTTTGGTTTTTTAATTAATTTTTTTTTTTTTTGGTTTAGTTGTGACAAAAACATAAGACTTTTATGTGGGCTTAATATTAGACAATTTGAAGATTAAAATTCTAATTAATTTATTTCCTTAACTCCATTGAAGATTTAATTTTTTTTTTTTTATTCCTACGGTCTTCTCTAAATTGGTGAAATACAATTATTGGTATCAGCAATATCTGCAAATTCAAGTGTTGGTTAAAGTTATATCAGAAATTTTTTTTAATTATAAGTAAATTCTCCGATAGAAACAGTGATTAGTTATAATTTTTGTGTATTTATTAAATTATTGGCCACTAGGGTCATTGACGGATTTTACAAACCCAGTGCTTAGGAGTAGGGACCTTGTAATCCCGCAATCCTCAGACGCTTGTCATTTTACAATGCCTGGAAGTTTATAACAATGCCCAAGGCCTTGTAATTTGCTGGGGATATGGGTACGGTCAGGTGCGGAAATCATTCATTCACTCCCTCGGATTTTCAAGGGCCGACGAGAGCGCTCCAAACACCGCAAGAGTCGCGGTGCTTTACAGGAACGACATTTTTTTCTTCGGGCAAGCCGATTCCAAATGCTTGGAGGCGTTGTAATCCCTCAGTAACTTGGGGCCATGTAATCTAACAATGCCTGAGGCCTTGTACAGTCGAACTTTGTTATAACAAATTGCAAGGGACCCAAATTTAACGAAAGTTTGTTATAACGAACAACAGTACTGAATTTTTTTTAACTCTGTTACTGAAAAATTTATTTTTATTGTGAAAAACGTGATGTATTCACGCGCAGGGTGATTTTTGTGTGAATTTCAGCTTTGACAATATTTTTCAAAGTATAATTTTTATTGTTAATAATTTAAACAATAAAATCTTCTGGCACATTGCATGTGGACAAGTGAACTATGTGATTAATTTTTAAAATGTGTTATAACAAGAGTTTGTAAAAAATTGTTTATAACGAATAATTTGTAATATCAAATTTTGTTATATTGAAATTTTTTTACATGGTGTTCAATGGCCAAGTCATCAAAAACAAATTCACTGTTCCAAAAATTTGTTATATAGCAGTTTGTTATAACGAGGTTCAACTGTAATTCTATAATGCCTAGAGGATCTGTAATCTCACAGCACCTTGGGGCCATGTAATCTAAAGGCTTAGAGGCTCTGTAATCCTACAACACCTTGGGGACATGTAATCTAGCAATGCCTGAAGCATTGTAATCTAACAATGTCTGAAGCCTTGTAATCTAACGATACTCGGGGCTTTGTAATCTAACAATGCCTGAAGCCTTGTAATCTAACAATGCCTGAAGCCTTGTAATCTAACAATGCCTGAAGCCTT
>JAQFXT010003086.1:0-10081 GCA_034683725.1 Strigamia crassipes
GAAATTCCTGAAATCCTAGAAATTGTCTTGGAAATTGTAGCAAAATTAAGCAAAACCAAGCAAAATCTTTAGATCCATAGCAAATTTCTGAAATATTTAGCAAATTTTCAAAATCTGTTTGAAATCTATGAAATTTTAGAAATCCCTCACATTCTGGAAATCCATAAAATTCTAGATATCCATAAAATTTATCAAAATCTTGATGAAATTTTTTTGAAATTTTGAGAAATTCTTCTAAAATTTTGAGAAATATTTCGGAAATCCTGAGAAATTCTGAGAAATTCTTCTCAAATCCTGAAATCTTCAGGACTTCAACAAGATTTCAAAATCTCGTACGCGATTTTTGCGATTGGCTACCCCTTCACACCCAACAGTCACTGGCCGATGATACATGGCTTTCGTCGTCAGATGAAGCTGTAGTCCCGGAAGTGATTAATGGAATAATTCGAACCGTGAACCGAAGTATCGCAGATGGAAGTATCACAAACTCCAACTGCTGCAAAGTTGATTACTGCGCGGTAACTTCCAACCGCAAATGTTAAATCGCGGTTTAAATTGTTGCAAAACAAGTCTCCGAAAAGTCAAATCATCTTCAAATGAATGTACTTTTAATTCTGTATTAAGGATTAAACGTGTGTCTCTCTAAATAGATTAAATTTTAATTTTTTGTATGTGGAACTATCATTAGAGATGGCACATACCACATGGTTATAAGCTAAAAAAGTGTGACATATGGTGATGTGCATTGGGGAGAGACAAGTTTCTATTACATGAATAGAAGCATAGTATTTCACTAAGAATGTTTCCTCAAGGTGCTATGCAGGGAAGGATGAATGTTCTGTCAAATATCAGATCTCATTTTATGATATTTCATATGCGCAATATGTGTTTTATTGCTCTCTTCTTTTTTTTTTCAGCCATAATTTTAATCTGGAGATATTGGGTTTGATTTTCTCAGCAATTGTTTACGTCGAAATTAATTTTTGTAAAAATAAATTGGATAAAATAAAGCAACAACAACTTTTTAACAGAAACAAACTCAAAATTTTTACTGAATTCAACGAGCTGGCACGAAAGCTCCGCCTAGTGCTTCACTGTAATACACTTAAACCCAACGAAGATTAATGAATATTAGTCGTCGAGGTTGCGTTGTTAAAAATTATTTTTATTAAAAAATAAAAACAATTAAATAAATAAAAGGTTAAAAGTTATGTAATTAATTAAAGTCACATGAATCACGTGTAATCCCACTAATCCATGTGTTATCAATTATCATTCCAAGCAAATCATTACATTAATAAGACTGTTATTTATCTCATTTCTAAAGTCTAGCAAACTGGTGTAATTTCAAGAAAAATAAGTATTTTTTATAGTTCCATTTTATTTAGCGTCGAATCAATATTGTTGCATTAAATTTCAGTACATAATAGGTCTCAACAATTTTTTTTTTTTTAAATGAAAACACAATTTAGTTTATTAAATTTTAAAATTCTAATTAAATTGCAAAGTAGAAACATGTTGAAAATTAAATTATTTTTGGTGGCAAAAATGTAGTTTATCTAAAATTGTAGTAAATTCCAGCAAAATTTTACACTTTTTAATCCCCAATTAGAGATTACCAAGATATTGATTGCAATATTGAATCAATATTAGTTATTAATTTAAAAATTAAGAATTTATAACGTGGTTAAAAGCTTTGCTTGTGCTCGTGTTATATAATTTCATTACTGAATTACTTTTAATTTGTTAATTAGAGCGGAAAAAGGTAATTTAGAAGAGGTTTTTCCTTCATATAGTTTTGATGGCACCACACCAGCGAACGTTAAGCAAGAATAGAATAAATCAGTGAGAATGGACGATAATTTGACACTTCTGCTTTAAGTGACAATTTGATAAAAGCCAAAAGCTCCACAGAGGGGGTATGATGAAATATCAACATTTGTTCAATACCTAAATTGAGAACTACGACAAATTTAGAAATTCTTTTTTCTTTTTTAATCCAACATACACTGAGAAATCATTATTGCACAGATAAATTTTTTTGTGCTAAAATAAATTTTTTTCAAAAAAATTTTCTTTTATAAAAAAATATCTTGTTTTGTTGTAATATCTGTCAAGGAGTTTTTTTTTTCCTTTAAATTGAAGAGCTATGAGCATCTAGCTTGTCTTTTGCGAGTAATTGATACTATTGATCACTTTTCTCTTTTTATTTATTTTGCAGCACTTTTCAATAGTTTTCTCTCATTGAAAATAAATTAATTTTAAAAAATATTTCCAATATTGCAGTTATACAAACAGTTATTCTGTTTCAACTGTGTAAACATGTTAATCTTGCTATGCAATATGATTGTTAATTGTGTTTTGTAAATATATGACCATAAATTGGAGCAATGTCCTACACCTGGTTGTCTGGCGCCATAATAAAGCTTTGGAGAATGTGTAATAAACAAGAGGGATTAAAGGTTGTGCGTGGCCAGTCAGATATTGAAGTCTCAATGATGATTATACTCAGACACATAGCTGCATTAGAGAAAGAAAAGGATGTCTAAGAAAGATAGAAATCGTTGTTTACTCCAACTGAATTAATGGTCTGATTACTGACTGGTGTTGCCATAAACTCCAAAGTGGTCACTTTTATTGCAGGGAAGCCCAACATGGAATCTGATGCATCTTAAGTATGTTTTGGTTTATTGGAGATTAATTCCAACATTTTATCTTTGCTGAGGAATTAGGTATTTGTTGAGATGGGAAAAATAATAGGATAAATAAGAAATGAAATTGGGTTCCATAAAACCAATAGGTTTACTCACTATATTAAATTGGAAAAACAAAAAATAAATAAATGAAATAAAAATATTTTTGTAAAGAGTAGGAAATGAGATGTTCATTAAGTGACATGTTGAAGTCAATCAGTAGATAATAGAAAATTGAATGCAGTAGTCAGGCTAAGTCAGATAAAATAATTTTTAAATTAAAATTAAAATTGTTCTTTGCCAATGTAAAGCAAATAACAAAAAAAAAAAATCAATATTTTTCTTTTCAAATAATCTTTGGGAAAAAAAATATTGATTTTTTTTGTGTTATTTTTATGAAAATCAACTAGAATAATTAATTAGTAAAAATAAAATCAAACAGCAAGAAGACAGTTTTTTTTTTTTAATTTCAATGTATTGGAATTTTAATCCAAATGAAAAAAATTTTTGTTGTTTTTTTTCTAAAAAAAAATTAGGTACAAGATTGAAAGGGAACTTTGTTTTAATATTATATTTTTGGTTTGGAAATAGAATTGTTGTAATCATCACTAAAAATTTAAATTAATAAAAAAATGATAATGAAACAACCACATCAATTAAACATTTTTTTAATCAATAAATTTAAAAAAAAAAAAAATTAACGTTAAAATATTTGTTGATTTTTTGTTTTGTTTGTGTAAATACATATATTCATTAATCTATTGAGTAAGTGACACGAAAAACGTCAACATACACTCTGCACATTCTTTTTTCCATCTCACAAGGATTACGTGTAGTGCAGCGAAGAGGTATCAAGCGGAGCATCTGAGTGTGAATGCTGAGTTCAGCAGTTGTCACGAGTTTATGTGACACGACATGTGACAGGAAAAAGTCACGTTACACAATACCAATTCTTTTTTAATACCTATAAAGCAGTGCAAAACCAATTTCTACAAAATTACTCTATTTTGACGAAAACAAACTTCATATTGCTTTTTACTTTTCCGCCAGTAGTCTTAAAAAATTCAATCTTCTGGTTTCAGGATTTTAATTCGTTCATGGCTGCACTAACAAATTGAAATAGAAAAATAGAAAATAGAAAATACACTCATTTAGCCAGCTGTTGTTGACAATTTGCATAGTTTATTATTTTTTTTTTAAAAATAAAAATAAAAATAACAAAACATGGATTAATCACGATTTTATAATTTAACAATTTCCACAATTTATTTGATAGATTTAGTATTTTTTAATAATATTTATTTTATGTTGTGTGATTCTCACATTTGAACAACTTTTAATGCCACTTTCATTGCTGGTGCCAGCCATTTGAGATTGTTACACACGTCAGAAACAAACGCAGCAACTCTGCGAGTGTTTTCATTTTATATCAATACAACATGTTGCTTATCTTTTATCTTCAGGGTGATAAAATTAATTTAATTAAATTAAATTTACAACGATTGTTAAAGTTGAATTTATCTGAAATCGTTAGCAACAAGTTTTAAAAACCAAATCTCCACAATACTTTCACAATTTTTCCACGTTCCGACATTACACAATAACGCTGAAATGTATCGCCACAAGAAAATGCTGAAATTCGTGTTGTTTGCATCGCTTTAAATGGATGCACTTATAAACCACTTCAATTTTATGATAACGGTCCTCCAACTACTTTAAACTCCAAACGCTCAAGTTACTTTAAAACGCTTGACATTTCCAGAGGACAAAACGCGAGCAAACATTAACATGTAAACTTTGTAACGATCAAGTTGCCATATGGTGTAAACTTATGACATTTCAAAGCGATTTAGTAGAAACTCCATAACAGAAAATTGATTTACTAAAACAGACGAAATCTGACGGACACACTAAAGAAAATAACATCTAAGACACATTGGTTTAACTTTAACAGCTTTACTAACAGGTTATCTATGGGTCAGTGCTTCTTGAATGCATTTCCTAATCAAAACATCTGACCACATGGCCATTGACCACATGGTCAGTGAAGGCAATATTCCTGGTATTCCTGAAAAGGTTAATCGTAAATTTTTTCGAATTTTATTTCCGTAATAACTTTTCCTTTTAATTAATTCTTGGAATAAATTAAGTGCTACAATTAACTCTTGACCCTTCGTTGTATTTTCGAAGACACAGTTAATAGTAGGTGATCTTTTCATTCGTGCTCCAATAACCTTCTAACAGTGGAATTATAGAAAAGAACATTATTTATACGTTTCAAAACAAATGTATTAGTACAAAGCAACGGCTCAGCAACCCTAACGCAATTTACAAAGCAAACCTCATTAGTTCGCGACCGCAACAGACAATTCTAAAGCAGTTCTTTAATTGGATAAACGCACCCGTGCAAAGATTGCTTGTCAGCTTTTGGCCTGGGTCGATTTGTTTCTGGTGCGGAAAATGCCAACCCATGCATCGGGGTGCATGGGTGGTGTTAATCGAGTGCTTTAATTCTTTAATCTACGAAAAAAAAAGCAGTTAAAACATTTAAAATTAATCCAATTAATTTTTTTTTTTAAAAACACAATTTCTCAAGTCAACTTCAGGATATACTTTATTTGATGGACTGACCATGCAAATGAGGATGAGACAGTGTCCAGAGTTTGATAGTCAACTGGTGACCTTTGCTATTAACCTGCACTTTTAGCATCACTTTTATGGACTAACTAGCTCATCATGTGACCAAACTGAAAGAGCATTGTCCTGAATCTCAAAAGACAAACAGAAACATCCCATAAAGCAAATGCTGGAGGCAGAGATATAATTTGGATCCATCCATTCATATTTAATGTCTTTTTCTCTTTAAAAGAACAAAATAAATAAGTTTGCAATTGGTGACTGGCGCAAACAGTGTCCACTTTTTTTTTTTTTTTTCAGTTTGGAAAGTCATTGAGCTGATATTTTCTTTCGATTAGTTTTTACTAGAGCAGGAACACTTGTCCCAGGAGATTTTTGCTTTCATCCGATTTGCCGTTCGATTCGTTTTTTTCTTCTCTGTTTCTTATTAGCTTCTATCTCACCCTTGTTTGATGGTCAAGTGCACATTGTTAATCTTGTTACCAAGAGAAATAAGAGGCAAGAAGATTTTGTTAATGTTTCTCTTTAAAATTATCAAATTATTTCGATTAATGAAAATCATCCACAAGATGCTGTGAAGATGCTGCAAGTAATATCAGTGTTTGAACTTCTGAATATGTTGAAATTTATTTCTATTTGCTGTGTTTTTTCTCTTTTGGTTGCCATGTTGTTGTTGTGATATCTAATGCACATTTATGTCTACATATTTTCAGGCAAGATTTAATCGATAATACATGTGAAAATACATTGAAAAAATGAGAAATCTGTGGTTTTTTTTTAATGATATGGTACGGTATTTAAATATTGAATTTGAAACGTCATAGAAAACAATTCTACAGGCAGTGAAAAATAATTTAAAAAACTCCAAACTTTTGTAAACATAAGCTGGATTATTAATAATAACATCCTAGAAGCACCATATTTATGACCATTGATTTTTTTAAACATAAAAAAATCATTGATCAAATGAAATATTCAAAAAAAAAAAGAACGAAAACTATAAATTCATAAATGCTTTAAAGATTTTACACTTCGTGTGAAAAGATATCACAAAAGGTTTTGAAAATTATTGTACGAAATCCCACTCATCACGCTGTGGGTGATAACAATTTGTGTTGATGTTTACATTTATACTTTTGCTTCCTTTTCCTCGAACGAAAGCAAATGGCAATTATGACAATAGCTAATAACAAAAGAGCAGTAATGGAAACTGCAAGTATCACATAAATGATCGGATCCGATTCTTTTTTAGTGGAAGTGATCAAAGGCACTTGGACAATGTTAGAAACGTCAGCGAAATTGCCAGCAGTGTCAACGGCCCGTACAGCGAGGAAAACATGTGTGGCAGTAAATTGGGCAGGAATATGTAATTTTAAAACAACCCGTTGCGTTTCTCCTGCTGGTGAGAGTTTGGTGAGTTTTCCTTCAATGACGTCTTCTTCTTTGGCCATCCAGGATTCATTGAACGATGTGAGAACTCTGTTCATATCGATGTGATATCCAATTTCAATTAGTGCAGCTGAGAAAGGAATAAAAATAATTGGAATAAATTGAGTTATTGTGTAGTTTTATCAGAATAATTACCAGTGCCGTTATACATATTGTCTCCTGGTAAGGTGTATTTTAACTCTATTTGGTGGTCGTTGGTGGAAAGGATTTGAAGATTGGTGATTCGTCCAGGAGGAATAAAATCACCCGGTTCCCATTTCTACAAACAAAATAAAAAGATAATTTGATTTTTTCTATTAAATGTTGGAAAATATGCTTCAAAATGGGCTTGACTGCTAAGGCTTTCTTGTTCAACATTAATAATGTTCCTTTTAACCAACAGATGGGGCAACTCAACATAGAAATGAATAAACCACTATAGATGACAAAAGAAATAACAAAGTGTTTCATAAAAGACTATTTACCTATAGAATTAGTAGAGTATACAGCCCATATGATTCAAAAATACATTGCGATGTATTGTGAAATGCATAGCGTACACTATTGGTTGTAAAATGTGTTATGAAATGCAGGCCCGTTCCTAGGGTGTTGTGCGCCCGTGTGATTTTTGTCCTGTTGTCCTGTTTGTAGAGAGGGCGGCAAATCCAGAGACCGCCCCGGGCGGCAAAAGGTCTAGCTATGCCACTGCGGCGCCCCCTGACCAGTGGCGCCCGTGTGTTTATCACACAGTGTGCCTATGGTAGGAACGGGCCTGATAAAATGCATTCCACAATACTAAAATGTATTTTAAAATACCATTGTTTCATAGTTGCAAATGTATTGTCAAAATATAGTTGTTTTTTTTTCCATTGTATTATGAACTACATGGATATTCTGCAGTGACCAACTAGTTACCTCTAATCTGAAGGAACCAACTGTTACGGATCTTTCAAAGTCGTCCACTTCGGTGTACTGTAGCCGTTGGAACTCGTGTTTTTGAGATGGAAGTAGGTTATCGGATTCAAACGTTTTGTCTGAAACTTCATTATTTACTGGACACAAAAAAGAAAAAGTCTGTTTAATATTTTATTTTATTTTATAGGAGTTTAACTTGTGTCACCTTTGTCTTGTGGCAGAACCGGATACGGTAGCGGAGCAGCCGAAGAGCGGCTTCCTACTTTCATTCTTGCTTTACCGCTATTAGCCACAACTGCTTCCACGGAGTACCGACCACTGCCGTTGAAATTGGAAAAATAGCCCGAATATATTCCATCTTCAGCCACTGTATCAGCTCCAATTCCATTGTCGTACAGAAGCATAATATGCGGTTCACCGGATGGTCCATCTATCGATGCAATGACCGACGCGTCCAAGATGGCATTGTAGCCTTTTTTAACTTCTGCAAAAACCTGTTCCCAACACAACATTATAGATAATAATTATAAATTTCTTTTACTGTGCAATATATACTTTTGCTTTAGCGGGAAAAGTCAAATCAACCTCTGCTACCCACGCTCGCACTCGGATTGGCTGTTCACGGATGTTGAGTGCTTCTGAAGTTAATACAACACTTACATCTTGTTCGAGTATTCCTTCATTTTTTATGATGAATGACCAATGACCAGGCTGCATAAAAGACATTGTTTAATTGCAAATACGGGTGGTGTGTGCAAACTTTCTATTTATACTTCAGCTTTGTTGAACTGTATTTGAATTGTGTTGGTTTTGGTGTCGTCCGTATACAGCGGTGACCTCGAATCGAATTTTTTACCATCTGGTGAAATGAGCACTACAAATATTGTCGACACGTAGTCGTATGTCAAAAGATATTTTGTGTTGGTGCCAATTTCCTTATCCAGTGTAAAATTTCCAGCGACTTCTTCGTCACTGCTCAGCACCCAGTATCGGTTGAGCACCTGTACAAACATTAAAGACAACAAGATTAACAAGACATAAAGATATCACTAAAACGTTTATCAAACCACAACATTATTCTTTAAAAGCAGGTTAAACGTCAAAGGTCAAAACATCTGATTGACAAGACGACTTTTGACACTTTGGACATTGACGGTAACTGTTCACACAGCTCTTGCAATGGGAAATACACTCTAGGAGCACTGACCTCTACAATCATACCTCTTTAATGACACTTCTATCGACATGTTTTAGAATACGCAAATAAAGTTGGTCAGAACCCAAAACGTTTTCGACCATTGCAGGTCTTCCTCAGTGCGTCAAACACCCACTGAGGAAGGTCAATAGAAGTATCATTAAATTAACTAAAGTTACGCGGAATTAGATGTTTTAAATCATACCTCTACGGGTTGAATTTCAACATCGGCTTGCATCGATGCGCTTTCCAGAAACGCCGAATCGAGCGCTTTATGTCCAACTTTGAAATCATCGAAAAAGAACCCTCGTCCACCGGTAATCGTCACTAACATTTCCAGTCGATTTGACGCTTCTTTCCCAAAAGCAATCGTGTTGATTACCACCCGCGACGTTTTAATCTGCGGCAACACATCCTCAATAGATGGACCAACATTTTCTTCGCCATCTGTAACCAACAACAAAAGACTTCCCTCTGTTGGTTCGCGACTCTTGCTGAGGAGATTGAGTCCTTCCAAAATCCCTCCGCCAATAGCGGTGTAGCCTTCGTCTTCTTCGACTGGCACGCGATCGACAAGCATTTCTCGATTAAACTTGTCCAGCGAAGTTATGTTGGACAATACTTGTACACTCGTGCTGAAAGCGACCATTCCCAAAGAACTGTAATCCGCCAGTTGGTATTTAATGAATCGTGATGCTGCTTTGTGGAGAAGCTTTATGCGTCGTCCCTATATACGAAATGCTTAATAAATGTGGATTTTTTGCTGATTATTATTTACCCTCATGCTGCTGGAGACGTCTAACACCAAAACAAAAGTCGGACTGTCGTTTTTTTTCGGTTGAACAACTCGAAATAACGGGATTGGATCCACATCCATATCTGTCGTGGGGTTCCTGTCGTTCATGAAATCGCCGTGTTCTTTAATAACAGACCATGTGGATCGTCCCATGCACATGAGATTTTGCATGTTTGGTGCAAAAGCATTGTGTTTTCGTTCGGTCGTGTCGTCGCAGAATCCATCAACCTTAGAATTGTGAAATTCAATTAAAATTGATTGGGAAATGACAAATTTTAATTTTTTTATTTTTTTTTTATTTTTAGAAATACACCTATCCCTCGATTTACACGAGAGATATGTTCTGCACAAAACCGTGTAAATTGAAATCTTGGATTTTGCTAAGTAAAATCGTGTAAAACGAAAATAACCCCAAAA